>JAQIXU010000405.1:0-36353 GCA_034701245.1 Strigamia transsilvanica | reverse complement strand
CATCGTGTGACAAAATGTAAAAGCTTCAATTTTAAACTGAAGTTTTTAAATTACATTTTCCACTGCTACGTAACATCTACAGAAATGACATAAAATCATTAAAAATTAAAATTAAAATTAAAAAAAAAAATCTACATAATTTTTTTTTTGTAAATTGTAGCGCTTGGGTTTAATGGTTGTCAAGCTCCTTTGAAAACATCCTTTCAAAGTCTACTTAATTCACCCAAGATTTGTATGAATTTAAAAAAAAATCCCAATGAATTTTTCAATCCTCTACATGGTTAAACAGATTCAGCATTGCTGTCGCCTTGCAAGAAAAATTATCTCCACTCGATGTTGCACTTTCCAAGATTTGTTTGATTGTTTCACATGCCAATTTACTAGAAAGCTAAACCTCAATTTCTGAATAATGCACGCCTATTCCCCCACTGACAGATTTTAATCTTTATTGGGAGGAATATTTTACGCTGTAAAAATTAAAGATACAAATGGCTTGACGTTTAATCAAACTAATTCATAAAAGATCTAATTGTATACCCATATTTCAGAGTGCATTGTGTACACACCCACGTGGTAATCTATCATTATTTTTTGATCACACAAACTCAAAACGACAGGTAATGCCACATATATTTGATTAATAGTGTCGTCAATGAGCACTTGATTGAAAAATAGACAAAATGTCATTTCTAACAATTGAGAACTGCAATTTACCACTTTTTTTTGTTAACATTTAAAATCGATTAATTCAGGCCCAGTCCACAGGTGAAATCAATTTCAGTTGTCATACCCAGATACCCTCAAATTTTATAGTGCAGATAAATTAAACTGGTCCTTAGTTACCACGTATCATTACACGTATATAGTAATATAAGCTTAAATTCAGAGGGAATTAATATAATATATTTATTTCCTTATCTTAGGTGCTTAAACCGAACTGGTGCGAGACGAAATTTATTAGGACTGTTTTTCTTTCGCCTTTAAATTTATTTAAAAATTAATTCGTATATAGAAATAAATGTTGAATTTACACAGACAGAGCTAAAAATACCGTGAGAAATATTACTACTGCACATAGTGTTATCGATTTTCCATTTTTTCCATACAGTTTTAGTTCGGTGTGTTGTCACTAGAACAACCCAGCAGTCCCTGTCAGTTACGAAAGCTTAAAGCCTTAATAAAACAAGGAATAAATTATTCAGCGACGGTATTATACCGTACAAAAATTTTGCATTTTACATTCTTGATTTTTCAATTTAAAAAAAATCAATTATTGAACAAAATATGAACGTAGATGTAAATGTCAACCGAAATACAGGTGGCGAGTGAGGATTAAATTTCCACCTTATTAGGTAATTACCATTCAAAGCGGAAAGATAATTCTCATACCAACTTGTATATTTATTATTAAAAAAAAACGCCATAAAAACATATTTACTAAAAAAAACTACCGTCCCTTCAACCGAAAGTCACGAAGACCACTTAAATCAATTTCGAACCATATCTCATTAAATATAAACACCAAATAACTAAAATAAAAATAATAATTTAATGCTCCCGATGATCGATCAAAACGGTGACACTAACGCTTTCAAATCAAATAGTAAACCTAGAATTTCCAAATGACGTATGTATTCCCATAATTCCCCTCTTTTATGCAAACCGGCGCAAACTACAGCTCAGCTGCCCCAGTTTTACCTCTTGGGCTTCCCTGCCCAACTCCCCCGCCATGTAGTGAATGCGGCCGTGGCGGTGCTTTTGCTGCTAGTTTCTGCACATGACGGGCGCCTACTGATGGACTGCAAGGGGCCTTGAGACAGCAACGTGTGGGATTGTGGGATTGAAGGATGGCCGACACAGAGGACTATTGGTGAATCCGTCAACAAAGTGGGAAGAAAAACTAATTCAAGGGGGGCGAGGAATCGGAATTCATGTTGCTCACCTCCATCTACATGCACAACCTGCCTCCTCTTGATTCGGATGAACAGCTGTTGATATCGAGAGCGCGGTCGTGCACGGCTTCAAAGCTTCGTTTGAAATGGCCACGGTCCACTTGACATCAAATGAGTGGCGTTGGAATGGAGGTGACCACAACGTGTGGATCTACCCACGACCAAAGTTTGGACAAGCAGGAGAAGTTATTGGAGAAGATATACCACGTGCTGGTACGTACGCCTCCTAACTGATTTTATAAAGTATTTTCAAAAGAGTGGAGCAGAGTCGGAGTAAGGAAAAAAAAGGTGTTGTTGCTCTTGGCAACAGGTGTGGGAATGTGAAAGGGGTAGGGTGGTGTTGAGGAAGAACGGATCGAAAACTATTGATTTGTCTGACGCTGAGAATTGGATTGGGAAGTGAATGGATGGGAAGAAATTGAACTCGGAATGGGAGATAAAGGTTGAATTTAAGGGTAATACGCTGAATTGGGAGTTATGGAGAAGGTTAAGCGCTTGTTGTTGTTATTATTAGTACGTGTATATGTTTATGTACTTTAGTGAATCGATTGCCTTGCATAACCAAACTACAGCAAAGGAAATGAAATTTATTATGCAAATAATATACTTTTCCTTCAAATATTGGCGTAAATATATTTATAAAATATATATACTGTATGTAGAAAAAATACATACGAAAATAATGTTATTTTTTTTAGTTTTTTGATGTAAAATTTAATTTTGTTAATTTTTGTTACATAAATTTTAATTCGATCGTTGTTAATCACGAAAGATTGAAATTGTTCACATAAATTTGCTTTTACGCTAATTGAATTAATTTTTGTTGTTGGTAAAAAAGTATTTTTTATCAACGTGAATTGATCCAATAAGACGGTTGGTAAGTCGGCAAATGTAAATGCAAAATAATCTTTTTCTTTTCGTATCATATTCTAAAACTCATCTCAATTCAGGATTTTCAATTTTCTTTACACGAACGGGGTATATCAGTTCAATAAAAACTACACATTTAAAATAAATAAACCAAAAAATCCTTATTTTCAAGGTATATATACAGAATAATAGTTCAGTTCAGCCAGTGACAATAAAAGGATATTTTTCTATCCTTTTTTGTATTGATTTCTGTACGAAGTGGAAAATTGTTAGTTTTTTTATTTGTGTATATGAAGACCAGTCACGCAATTTTCGATGTCATAACACAAACATAAATTGGTAAAAATAAGACGACGTACAATAAATTCAAAAAAGGTTCGAAAAACAAACAAAAAATCTTTAACTTCTTTCAGGAACTGTTAATGGAAAAATCAAGAGTCAACAAAAGCAATTTCTAACACAGAAAAACTAACAAATACTTAATTATTTAAAATGTAATGGAACCCAGTATCTCGCAGCAGCTTTAAGATTATTTGTTGATATTTTTTTGTTTCGTCTTCTTCTCACCAGGATGTATTTTGTGTTGTCACTCGGGTGCAGTTTCTTGATTTGTTTCTATAGCAACCCATTTTCAAATTGGTGGCACGGGCAGAAAAGTGAAGGAATGAAACGTCACGAATTCTAACTCAATTATTTACAAATCAAAAACTTTTCATTTTTACACGAATGCAAGAAAGATTTAGCAGCATAAATATTCATTTGTTTACAAAGAATTAATTCTGCTTTCAAAGAAAAAAATAAATAAATAACGTGACAAACTGGCACCAATTTGATTTAAATTTTAATTCGCGAGTAGTAACCCTTTTGTATTAGTTGCAAAGATTGTTATTTAATTCTTAGATACAGTTTCATTATACCTGTTTCTGCAGCTTTAACCACAATAACAAAGCTCATCTATACAAATATCATAAGCAATAAAACTAAATAAAAAAGCAAAGGATCGAGTCGAACAAAGAAAGAGATTACAAAACCGCGAAGCAAATACAAAACACTTCTCATTTTCCATCAAATTTAGTGTGTAAACACACAACATTTACACACATTTCCAATTTCAGACAATTTTAAAAATCTATTTCAATTAACCTGTATTTTATTTTTTGGTTATTTTTTCACACACCGCGATTAATTTAAATGGAAAATTAAAACCTTTCACATTTGAAATCTTCAACCCTTTTCACCTCTTTAAAAACCTCTGTACCAGGTCGAGCATGTGTAAATATAAAGAGCGTACTTAATGAACCCAGCTGGTGAATAAATAAGCTAATCCCAGGTACACGGGATTAGTTATTAAATTTCCAACTAAAGCTTCAAAATACTATTCAAATATTTTTTTTACAATCGAGTTTTTCCCTTTAGTATTTTTCTTTCTCAAAAATTAAATTGAGTCACTCCTTACTTTGTTAATCCCATGCGATCCATTTAATATCCGTCCCACGTCCTCCTCCACCAACCCCCATTCATCCCCATTTGAATACTTAAAGCTGTGTCCTCGACTTCGGTTTTATGTACCTTGCCACGAGGTGGTGTGGATGTAACATGCGGGAGTTTTTATGACACGGAATCCATCAGTTTAAGAACCTATTTGATTGGCGCGAAAAGAATGTTAATGAAGGCTCTAAAGTTGATGGAAGATGACAGTTTGCCATTCTTGTTTTACGGCCAACGTGACGTCTTTATGAGGTGGGAAATAGCTCCACATACAGGAGGCATAAGAATTAGGATTAAGGAGCCTTGTCAGGAATGATTTATAATGGTATTGACCACTTTCACGACTTTTTACCACTCACTTTGACCCCTCAATGCCAAAACCGTAATGTACCAAAAAACGACACTCACATAGACTCTATTCAGCACGATTTCGTAGCAATAAAAGTGGTCTGAGCTATTGAGATCTCAAAATCCCTCGATTTATTATTCGCAGCAATCGTTCAAAACGCCATAGAGCAATGAAAACACATTAAACATTAAATGAAATCTCAAGACTTGAAGATTATTGCATCATTGCTCGCAGGTTGGGTTCTGAGCAAACTCCGAGGGGTACGACATAGAGGTGGAATCTCATACACCCTGTAAGATTCCACTTGGAAATCCTCTGGAATCTGGAATCTGGATAAATGCCCTTGCTTTTATGCCTATATTAGCCAACCAAAAAAATAAGATAAGAAATAAAGCCGTACTAAAATACTTCATAACCCAAACCCAGCCCGCGAGATTTAGCAAAATTGGAGTCTGTAAAATCTTAAAAATTCCAGGAATCCCGTACACATTTTTCATCTATATCGTACCCCACCCCCCACCGGAAAACTCTTTATTTTAAGACACCATCAACGCCACTAAATTTATATATATCAGTATTACCAAGTATTACTATAATCTTCATTTTGGGGTCCCCTGTGTGCCTATATAGGACTGACACTGACACTTCACAGTTGCAGAATTCGCACTTCCGAGTTTTTCTCCAAGCCTCCAGGGTCCCTTAGTTCACTTGACTAATTCTGTAAATGTAATCGATAAGAACGGCGGCTCACCTTGTTGCTGGTCACCTGTTCCCCTCAGAATACAAGTTTAACAGCCTTGAGCCTGCTCGGTAGTTGGATGGATCGGTGACATACTGAGGTTTCCAATTGTTTCACATCTCATCCTTGTCAGGATGGCAAGAACATTTTCCACCTATCTCCAACGGATCATTTTTAACAACACCAACGCCAATGCCAACCACAGCGTATTACAGCCCACTTTTTGTGTAATGCTTTTTAGACCATTAAGCTATGGTGCTGAAAAAGCAAGACAAATTTACAAAAAATTCAACTGGTTGGGAAAAGATATACCGTAACTTTATGTCCCATATTCAATTTTTTGTGGCAATCAATTATAAAAAAAAATGTGCTTGACATTAATTATTCTACTAAAAAAATTCTAACACAACATGACAAAGCATTGCCAAGAATAAATATCCAAACGAACTTCCGAAAAACAGCTTTGCATAGTTGATGATTTATCCTGCGATAATCTTTTGTTTTCTGTTTTAATAAACAAACAAATAAATAAATAAATCACCCATCATTATTCTGCTGTCTAAATTGTTATTAGTAAACTTTTTTAAGTTATCAACTCGATTTCATAATGATACACATTTTTTATGATCAATAAACTCTTTATAACTTGAGTATTGCAGTTTAATTACCACGTGATCGCACATATCATTGACTTCACCTAATTAAAAACCAAATCCACCACCCAAAATGCAATATTTAATGTTCCGTCAATCGATCGTGTTATAAAACTTAATTTTCGAAGACAATACAAAAAGAAAAAGAAAAATTCCTTCTTGTGTGAACCAACCACCTTACTTCCCAGCATCCAGTTGCTAAGCAACGATCAATTACGTCACGAAAATAGCGCTGCAAATGAATAATTCTATAACTAGCTCCCTCTAGTGTGTTCCATTATCGATTATGAATGTCAAACCTCTCGCATCCATGTTTATTTTACTACATTACTCAATAATTTATCCCCTTACCTTTTCTTAAATTTTTCCCCAAACTGACACACGTCTACCTTTGGCGCCAAAACTCAATAATTTAGGGTTGTGCCGATCGATTGGTTGTTGCGTGACGTCAACTGTGACGTTGCCGGCAAAGCAGTCGATGCTGTTGGCAGATTCGGCGCGGTCACATCGCAGGACTTTAGACCTGTAGTTTGGTTATTTTTATTTGCCTCGGTTTTCTTATCAACCGGATTAGAAGATGGTGAGTAGATACGATGAGAAAGGGACCACGATTATCGCTCGAATTAAGTGTTCTCACATTTGGTCAATTCTGGTTGGCTGCCAAATGAAGCAGTCAACACTGAGCCCTCCCCTGCACCGGGACCGATGTTGGCTCCTTGCCCGATGGGTTTGACCTGTTGGAATCATGTGTTTGACGTGCCGCCCGACAATTTAATGCTCGTTTAAGAGCATCACTTACTCATGTTGTGCGCAGTTCGTTCCCTTGTAAAATTGATTGAGATAGGTTGGCAAATAGGATATCGATTTATAATTATTTTTAAATGTCATGTAGTTTACAATTTATACTTTTTCAGCGTGAATTTTATAAATTTTAAAGTAAACGAAATTTAAATGTCAAGTTATGATAGTTTTGAGGCGGAAGAAAAATTCAACTGTATTTACTCAAGCGCTTTCAATTATTAAATTGATCTTTTTATTTGACATTTGGCATTTGTAAATTGAGAGGAAAGAGAAAGTTAAATGAGATTTGATCATGAACATTAATTTTTTTTTTCTCTTCTTTTTTGTTCAAGAGGGAAACGGTAGTATTGCGTGCGTAAAATTAAATTCCGTTATGATCTATTATGCATGCCCTACTGGTTTACACTTGACCTAGAAATGTCAGTACCTCCGGTATGCAGATTCCATTAAATTTGCAAAAGTATTTTTCTACCAATCGAGACAAAATAATATACTGTATGTATATATATATATTTTTAAAAAAGCTTTAGACTCACTCATTTCCAGTAAAAAACAACGTTGTTTGCTTTTAACAGGCCAAAGATTAGTTCCAATTGAGAAAACTCGACTTCCCAACTCGAGAATCTAAGTAGTCAACATCCGTTACCGGTGTTGATTTTGAAAAAAAGTTAAACTTGAAACCTCCATCTGTATTTTGAACCTGGTGTGCTCAATTTAATTCAAAGCTCTTAACTTCAAAAGCCAGAGAGAAAGAGATAGAGAAAACGAGAACACTTAACCAGAGGGTAATGTCGGCGTGTGCAGTATTTAACAGGTAGCTAAAATGTTAATTAAACCTGATCAACGACGATTTTTCCAGGCAACAAATAACCGTAGTGGAACGCACATCACGTGGGAGTTTATTTCCACCCCGGTGAGTTAA
The DNA here is from genome assembly GCA_034701245.1 of Strigamia transsilvanica. Taxonomy (NCBI): domain Eukaryota; kingdom Metazoa; phylum Arthropoda; class Chilopoda; order Geophilomorpha; family Linotaeniidae; genus Strigamia; species Strigamia transsilvanica. Next base: position 28,579 of record JAQIXU010000405.1, on the reverse strand, counting down.
CGTTATGTATTTTTTTTTAAAAATTTAATATATTCATTATCAATGAATAAAAATGACAAGTATATTTATTTAAAAATAAACTTATAAATTTCATTTCCTTTCATATTTCTGTAGCTTAAACATGGTTTCCATGATAACTGGTTGCAAGGTGATGGCAGATGACCACTTTTAATTACATTTGCATGTAGATTGTACATTATATGTTTTTTCATTCACTTTTTCATTATATTTTTCATATTTACATATCTTAACGAAATTTGAAATGTGGAAGCAACTAATGCTTTTATTGTTTTCAATATATTTCCAAGTCAAGGAGATATAAGTATATGAAATTAAATCATGATGTTTTCTCCTGCGTCCGTTCCTTGGCTTTTCATCTGATATGCGGGAGAGTTTTCCTTTTCATCGATTTTTTTTACCTTGTGCGCACTTTACTAGGCGAAAAGAAATTCTTTTGAATTCATCGTTGTCATGTTAAAATGTGTTTTCAATTAATTCTCAATCATACACTTGAAAATCATAATATTTTCCCAAAAATCTTTTTGAATTTAATTCGTATGTAGTACATACAAGTTTTTAAAATGTACTCTGAAATCAAAACAAACCATTTTCTTTGCTTTGTTAACATCAAGATGTTACACATGAGTGCTGCGCTACATACTTTGGTGAAAGATCAATAAAAACGAATGGCAAAGTTTAAGACACAGATTTAGTCTATTTGGACATTTGATAATTCAAAAAGGTAATTATAAAACAACTAATATTAATTATAATTTATATTTAAATTAGGTTAATTATTTTCTATTTTTTTGTTTTAAATAAAAAATAAAAATAAATTAGTATTTCTCAATTTCTGCCAATTACGTATAAAATTGAGAATTTACCGCTTGGTCGACAATTTATCAGCTCCAAGCCTCCCAATTCAATATTGTTTGTCACGGCACTTTGTCTACCGACAACTTAAACCACAATATCGACCATTTTTATGGGAAAGGTTTTGCGTTTTCGTGGGAAACAGCTTTATTTCAATATTGGACAATCCACCCAACCATTAAACTTTGCATTTCTCATCATTCTGCAAACTTCCACTAACGTTGTTTGCTTTAGAAATTAATTGCGATTTCCTCTTACTTGTTAGTGAATATAAGAACAAATTTTTGTTTTCTCACTAACCCCACCAAATGATTTAAATGATGCAATCAAGCTTAAAGTAGAATTCAAAATTGAGATTTAACATGGGAAATACAAAACCGATTCTGAGAGAGAAATTTCCAAGTAAATGCCGAACATTAAAATTCAAATAACATTTCACAATTTTTCCGTTTATTACCTTGAAACATTAACCAGGAAAAATTCCAGCCAAATTCAATTTCCATTCCATATGTTTCCCAACGAAGATCTTAAATTTTATGTATAAAAATTTCAATCTACAGATGATACTGCATTTAATGTTTCCTTCCTTCCACTAAACATTTCATATAGAGATTGAGTTGTAAAAGCTGTCCAATATCCTACAAACGATTGATTTATGATCAACAGGGCTTACACTGGATTAAATCACAAGGGATTAATGTTGCTGACATCAAAGCAAAAACTAATTTCAAACCGTAATTAGAAAACTTTCGCACCTCCTGCGAACTAAAAAAAAATAATATGTGCATGTAAACAACACTGAAGAAATTAATTTTTTCCCCACCCCCAAACACCCACTTAATAATTTTTGTTTTTTTCAATAAAATAGTGACGTGACGTGTGAATATATTTGTGTTCAATGACAGTTTCCAAATTATAAACAACAAAGATGTCCTAGTCCCATCTGGCTTTTCTCATCGTGTGTAATCATTATGTGTTTTGCGCATAGGACGGATTGTTGTCTACTTCATGTGTGGGAGGAAGGAAATTGCTCACCTGGGGTACAGCTCAGTCAGTGCCATTAACAATTAATTCGATCCGTTTTACCATTCCACAATATATCTCACAAAGCTCCTCACAAAAAAAGTAAAGAAAATCCACATTTTGCGGATATTTTACGTCATACTTCATGTTGCAATTTAAAAATATGTCCAAACAATTTTATTACCGCCATAAATATCTTAGTTAATTATTTAATGTAAAATAAAAAACATAAATTTTCCCAAGTAAAGTTTTAATAATGTACTGTACAAATTACTGACCAACCTAATTCTGGTGTCAGCTTTGATAAATGTATGTGGAGATTTTAATTTCAGTCAAAGATAAACCCTAAGTTTTCTTATGTCACCAAATATTTAGACGAGTTGCTATTCCAATGGAAAAATTAGAAAATTTCGCCATTGGTCACTTGTTTAAATTCAATTTCCCTGCTGGTGTGACCAATGGCAACAATCATGCATTTTACCGTTAAAACGCACATAGTATAGCCATGCTAGGTTACCGGTCCGTAACACATTGAGACAAGGGATGACATTGGGACATTGGGACAAGCTACATTAAATAGTTTGAGAAGCACTGATTTAGCCATTTCATTATTTCGCCATTAGTCACCAATGGTGAAATTCATAAATTTCGCCATTGGTCATATGTTCCTTTGGGATTTCACCATTGGTCATTTCACCATTGATCATTTCGCCGTTGAAATGGGACCCCATTAAGACATTTGTCAAATCTAAACTGAAAAAATAAGTTATGCTAAATTAAATACATCATAAAATGTAATAGTTACCATAACATAAGGTGAATACTATACATATAATGGTAACAATTATTCATCATGCTTCAACACCAGCTTTAAAACTGCTCGCAGCGAGTAAAAGAGGTGTCGAAGTAAAGTTGCAGTTTGCACAATGGACTATAAGACAAACAATTTCGGCTGTTTGACATTTTCTGTTTCTCGGAAAGTTAAAGCAATTTCACTTTAAAACCCCTGATAGTTGAATTAATCAAAATAGATTTCTCCAATATAAATACTATACATGGGGGAAATCTATTCCTCGCCACTTAAATAAATAAATCCCTTAAAAGCATTTGATGGCATTTACAAGCAAATGTATTTGCAGGCACGTGAAGCCCACTCGATAACTTGAATTCATTTCTCGCGAGTTCGATTTAATTTGCAAACTTTTTATCTCGAACAAACTTAAGCAATTACCAATGCTATTTGTTTAATCTGCACAACCTTTGGCCATTTGAATTTATGGGTTTTTTTCGATCACGTAATCGAATGTCATTTGATCGAAACTCGTCGAGAGGAAGAAATCTTTGTCAGGTCGTAACCTGCACGTTGTGTTAGTTTACAAAAATAAAATACAATCAAGGATTTCTTGGCCTTGAGAGCCTTGAGCTTTGTGAGTTGTGTCGAATGACTTTCTTTCCTTCTTTTTAATTTGTGTTGTTCCGTCATTTGTCCCTTTTATTTTTTCTTTTAGTTTCTTTTAAGCTCATTTTGATAAAAGCTACTTTCTTTTTCTTTTTGCTAATTGGCTATTGTTGCCACTGGAACACCATTACATATGTTGCGTTCGCAAAGCGGAGCAAAACCTCTGCCAACTAATTTCAGAATAAACATTTGAAGCTCGTAAAAAAGACAAACAGAAATGTAAAGGAAAATGTTGGGAGTAGTAGATTAGACATGTAACTTACAGTTTAACATGAAACATTTAGCATTAAACAGCATTTAAACAGCAAAAAACTGCAATTTTAACCGAATTTTCGAATGCAGCTAGTATTTTTCCACAAAAGAAACTCCAATATGGCATCTTTATTGGTTTTTAGATGCAGTAGCCTTTTGAATTCAGGAGCTTTTTCAACCTTTCACAGATAATAGCTTACAGTCGTATTGACCTGTGCACCATCCGCTAACTAGAGTTTCCAGCGCGTTGAATCTGAATAGTGCCTGGATGCAGCAAATCCGCTGGCTATAGATTGAAGTTTTGCGAGTCTGATGAAACATCTCGAGCCACCATATTGCTGCTTAGCAACATGCTTCATACAGCTTTGACTGCACATATTGTACAGCAAATGAAAAAAATTGCCCATTGGCTTAGTGCACTCGCTTGATCACGTGTCGAAAGGATTGGATTTTTTTTTCTTTTCTTCTTGAAAATGTTATTTCACATATTGGTTAAATGTAGTGAAAGAGGTGAGCAAAGGTTAGCAATAAAAGAATGAGTGCAAGTGCCTTCTCTGGTTTATAAATGGCAGATTTTTCTCACCAAAATAAGTTTTGGATTCTCCTGTTTGTTGCACTATATCTAGATTGAATTTAAAGTAGATGCTCTATCTTTTAATGGATGATAGTGCACCAATAAATTTTTAAGGTATATTTGAAAATCAATATCATAATACCATAAAAAAAAGGAACAAAACATTCGTTTTTTTTCTAATATCCCATCAAACTAATTGATTTTTAGCAACAAATAATCAAAATGGATTTTATTGCCTGCTATAATCAATTTATTGCCAAAACAAAGCAATAAAATGAATATCAAGAGGCAAAAACACTTTTGTTTTTAAATTGCAGCACAAAAAAATGAGGAAATAGTTAAGAACAGATACCAAACCGATGGGAAATAATTATACTAAGCAAATAGAACCCACATTCGAATGCGCTGTAGTAAGATTAATCACTCTTTTTGTTTGTTGTTTAAAGCTTAAAAAGAACTCCCCTTTAGTTGTTCCTAATCAAAGAAAAGGTAACACAAGTTGGGAGTGTTCTTTCCTTCTCATTCATCTTGCTTCAGTTTGTTTTTGCTGCTGTTTTAGAGATGATTTGTGTGTAGCTATCAGGTAGTAAACTTTTTGTTTTAAATTGTAATTAACTACTAGTTCATTGCTCAACATTCAAAACAGCTAACAACATAAATTACCATTCTTCGCTTCACCGTGTTTAACTATTAAAGCGGAAATAGTTTTAAATGTGCTGTTTCCCAAATATTTTCATCGTAAAATAAAAACATATTGTAAACATTAAAGTTGCTACATACCTTTAATCATAAATCCATTTCTGCACGCTCGCTGTTTCAGCATTTCATCATTGATTTGGTTTTTACAACTGAATTCAAAATGGCATGGCCTAGCCCGTTTAGTTCGATCGAGTAACAAACTGCTACTTCTGCATCTGACACAATTACATTTAGACATTGCTGTAAAGATAGAAAAATAAACAATTTGTAATAGCAATCAAATTAGATAAAAACAAAAGTAGAATTTCTACATTCAACATTCAATAATCAGTAAGCGGCGCATTCATAAAGTACAGGGTGTCGACAAGCTGATGTGCCCTTTTGAAATGAGTACATAAAGTAAATAGTTAGTACTGACTGCATCTAGATACTTTTATCTTGTATAGGGACTCCAGAAGTTTTAATTTTTAACAATAGAACAATTTTTATGTACGAATTTCAATATGAGCTCCATTGGTTGCTCGTAAAATATCCAATCGGTATTCCAATTCTTGCCAGGTATTATGTAACATTGCAGGTGTTACATAATTAATTTCATCAGTTATGAGATTTATCAGTCTGCAAAAACTAGATTGGGGCTGCATAGAGCACATCCACTTCTTAACCTCATTGAAAAAAATTTAGTGGGGTTATGTTAGGCAATCGAGGTGGCCAAGTTGTTGGTCAGTCACATCCAATCCATCATTGCGCTGATTACAAAGTTTTAAACTAATTTAGATCATTGGGCACACTCATAAATTTTTTGTCCAATCTAGATGTGAAATTTTAGATATGAATTTTTACATTTAGACTGGTTTAATACTTTTAAACCAGTTTAAATAATTTTATATAAATGTGCCTAATGTGCAATAACATGAAAATTGAAATTGCAATAACTCGTAGAATTAAGTTGTATTGATGAAAATTAAAACTTTTGAGTCCTTACGCAAGAAAGAAATATCTCGATGCAGTCAGTACTTAACCATTTATTTTATATACTCATTTAATTTTACATATTTACATACTTAAACTGTTTTTTAAACTGCTTGTCTCAATCTCAATCTAACTTGAAAACTGCTTGTCGATTAAGTGGACGCATTCATAAAGTCACTTAAACTTGTCTAAAAGTAAGATTTACATGTTAAATTTGACATTTAGACTGGTTTAAAATGCACCTAGTCTGTTTTCAGTCTCAGTAGGCATGCAAATGACATTTAAGCAACAAACACGTTTAATTGCAAGTTAAAGCTAGACTTTATGAATATACCTAGTACACTTTAAAGCACCCAATGGTGTAGAGAGATTAAACTATAATAAACACCATGTTTAAATTGTTTCTATTTATTCATGATGACAATTTAATAATTTACCACAGCTCTCTCATATAATACTAAAAGATTGGATCCCACGTTCCTGTTTACCCACTACATACGCAGTAACAACCAATAAAGTGGGTGTGGTATGGCAGGTTATGTACAACCAGCAAAAAAAAGAGAATATGAATTGAATTTAGTGTAAGAAAGTGATGGATGTTTCCATTACATCTCGTAAAACATGACTTACCTGTTCAAATAAATTGATTATACGTGTTTAATGTGACATGCTTGCTTACGCAACAAGAGAAAGTGTCACTATCGTCCTTCAACGAATCTCTAGAGCAGAAATGACATGATCTATGATGCTATGTATGCGTGTTTATACTCGAACCAATTCTAGAAGAAATTTATTTGTCTTAAGCGTAATGTGGATAAGATAAGTTAAACTTTTCTTAACAAAGTTGAACGCACCTAGTGGTTCCCACGGGACGTGACAGAAAATTGCTTTTCGGCCTTTGAATGACACTGTGCGTTCTTTATTTACCATACACACAGCTTCCAACAGACATTTGGTTCCATTACTCCACAAAGAAGCTATAAATATACAACTTTACGATTTATTTAAAGTTACTTTTTTTACACGCGGCTTCTTCCATCTAAGCATTTCATTAAATATGTATATAAATTTACCACATAAAACTGAAGCTAACGCCAGAGGAATGAGGAAACTAGATTTTCCTTTTATTACCGAAATAAATATCGCTTTAACACATAACGCTCTTTTATTTATGCCCATCAATCAAGAAAGCAAACATCAACCGTTTAAAAATACCGTACAAATATTCATACTCAAAATTCAAAATTAATCAATTTGCCTGCTAAGTTAATTAATTAAATTAATTGTCACAACTTAATCTAATTAAATTTGCAAAATAATTTTTTTTTAAAATTATTTTCTTGTTTATATATTGATGTTTGAACATTGTTGTATTGAAACTGAGTGTTTGTATAAGCCTGTAACCAAATTTATCAAAAAGAAAAAGATGAAAAGACCCAGAGTAAAAAATATCAAAATGGAACATAAAACTTAATTCGAAAATGTAATTCCATTCTATATTCTTTTGCAGTATGTTTTTTGTGATACCTGTTTCAAGGTTTTACAACATCTTCATCGATTGGGCTTTTGTTATTTAAATCAGCCACTGCTGCAGACTTTCTCACTGTTTAGGACTTAGCTCGAGCAAAAGCTCGGCGAATTAGTCGCTAGGATATAACTAGTTTTATTAATATTCTCACAAGTACTGTCGTAATGCCAGCTAGATTCCCGCATGAAAATCTTGGATTATCATCTGCAAAATATGAGCAAAACAACTCCCATTATTGATTTCCCCTGTAGTTTCCTCTATAAGACTCCATCAAACTATTAGAAAATCCAAATCCGCGAAAATATATAAAAATCAAACTTTTCTGGCTGTTTCTACTCACATATTTAAGTAAAGTAAGACGAATAACATCGATATATAGCAGTGTTGGGTAGCAAAACAAGGGCAACCTTTCACCAATAGCAAACCACAGAATCAACACGACTTTGTGCTTAGAGAGACCAGAGGGTGTAATTTGTTATGGGTGTTGACGTGTTTGGCAACCCTTGCCAAGCCCTGGGAAATGCATTGTCACTTCTTGCAGGCAGACACTTTTTTTTAATCTAAAAATTGAGGAATGCATTGAGTGTTATCCCAATAAGAGTCATCTTGTTACTAAAGATGCATTTTTGTTACCACGTAGGCCAAGATGGAACAGAACGAAATCATCCTGACTGTGGTGTTGTCCACTTTGGCTGCACTTGTCTCCATGGGTCTCACTTTTCTACTATGTTATTGGTGCTCACGTCGGAAGCACAAGCGGCGAGGAGACGAATTAGAATCCATGCAGTTTATGCTGTCACAGGAAGGAGGCACCAACAAAGATGGCGGCAAAGACGGTCGTGGAAACAATTCGGATCAACCGCCATCTGGCAAAGGATCTCTAAAGCTCAAATCGCCATTTATAAAAACAAAACCAGTCAAGTGAGTTTATCAATTTGTTTATCCAATTAATTTCTTTTAATCGGCTCACGTTGTTGTGAAATCTATTTTAAAATTACGAATATTTTGCAAGTCCTTAACCCAAAACTGGAAGTAAACAAACAACCAATTCGTACAATAGTTAATAATTATTAAGGGGTTTCACGCAACAGATTATAATTTTAATTTCAACATTTACACACTTATCTATAGTTGTTCCTCTTGGAAATACACCCAGAAATACATTTCCTGGAGTTGTTTATGGCAGTCTAACATAATAAGTTACATAACTGTCTATCATTCTTCACATACCTTAATGTTGAATGCCTTCATATTAAATTTTATGCGAATAAGAAGTTTGATTGCTCCTAAGGGGTCACTTTAGTTTATTGATGGTGAAAATAGCTTCACTTTAAACTGTGGCCCTAAGAGACACTTTAAATGTGATAAAAAAAATATTGATTTTTTTTCCACTCCCCCCAATAGGGGAATAAAAATGACTCACTATGCTGGTCACCATATTGGACCCGGTTGTGGACAGTACTTAGATAGGTGACATACTGGAAACCCCAGTAGTTTCTCATTTTTATGGCGAGAACATCTGCCACTCACGACCAACTGAGTATTCCGTTATTTCCCCAGTTCTTGATGCAAATACAAGGTTGGGTCCTTAAGAAAGTCATCGCATATAGAATACACTGATATGCAGCCTTGGGGTCATGACCACATGAAGTATAATTACAAACTCATACATTATGTCACAGATCAGGGGTTTCCAACAAAAAAGTGTCCGAGGGCCACAATTTAATCCACGAGTCTAGTGGCGGGCCGCATCATAATCGACTGAGGTACATAAGTTGTTATTAAAACATAGCAAACCTCGTATTTGCTCACCAGCCAGGCGAGTCTACTTATCATGGCATTCTTTTCCACAAAGCTTCGCGGGCCGCAAGAAAAGGCATCGCGGGCCACATGCGGAACCCGGGCCGCCTGTTGGAAACCCCTGTCATAGATAATAAGAATAAGATACTTTTCCATTTTACTACTTATAGTTATTCAAGTTTTGATCATGTAGAGCCTTTCACCTTTAACCTATGGTTATTTCAAAAGTTTGTTTTCCATGTTTGATAATGTATAATACGTTTAAATGGACATAGGGGGATTTGCCTGTTTGCTTTCTCTAATCACTCAAAAGTAGGTAAACACACATCCTAACGTAGAATATCGATTGTGTTGTGTAGACTAATACATATTTGCACTTATTTTATTATTATTTTAAATTGATCTGTTTTTGTAGTTTCTTTTATTATTTTATTTTTATTCTTTTTTTTTAAATTCTCTTCATGGATTTTACATATCTTCATTACGCAGTGCGCAGTTAGAGTAAGTAAATATTGTTGTTTTTTTTCCTTTTATTAATTATATATAATTTTTGTTTTGTTTTTACAACTTTTCTACTTGTTCCTAATACCATATTATTACTCTTATTATTATTTACGGTATTTGTTATTATTACGCACTTATTCCATCTTGCATGAAACAGAATTTCAAATCTATGCAGAGGCGAATTTCTAGTCTGTGGGGCCCTTCTCGCAGCCCTTATTGGAGGCCCTAATTGAAAAAAAATGTCCAAAAATTTTTTTTTGACAATTTTTTTTTGGTTTTGGCCCCCACAGTTGCATGGGACCTTTCTCCTGCGAGAACCTATAAATTCGCTCCCGAATCTATGTCCTTAGTATCCTGCACCGAAAGTCAGCTGATTTTTAGCTTTCAAGCAATCATATTGTAATATAAAGAAATAAATTGTCACAAGCTAAAAGAAAAATCAGTTTGTAATGGCAATATTTCTAATTGTGCAATTAAATTTCTTGTCAACTTGAATTCAATGGTATTACATTTTTTCACAGGCTTGAAAATTCCCCTAATTCCCAAGACCAAGCCAATGGCCAGCCCAAGGCGCAATCCTCCACGGCTAGAGATGTGGTGGGAGCTGTAAGTTGAATTATGAACGAGCAAGTTGACATGGTAAATAGCAAACGGGAAGTTCTAATTGTCACACAGATGCAGTTCTGGCAGAATCGCTCGCTGTCACAACTGGACATGTTCATAGATCAATCGGAACCGACGGAGAACTGCGGACAAATACAATTTAGTTTGGAATACGATTTTCCCACATCAACGCTCATACTCAAAATAATGCAGGTAAATTGTCTTTACAAGTTCAGTAGGCGGGTTCAAAAAAATCATTTAAGCAACTGTAATTCGCACTGGCACCGTAATTGTTTTACACCCATTTAAATGATTTTTTGAGCCCGTCTACTGTTCTTTAATCAATTTGAAATTCTTGAGGCTAAAGCTGAGAGTCAGATTAAAGGTTTGTACTACTGCACTTTTGGCAATACTAATATTAGTATGTTTCTTTTGTATTATTTGTCGGACATTTAAAATGTAGTCTACGTAAGCGACCTATTTTGTCGGGTAGCCACATGACAAAATTGGGTAATTTTATAATTTTATGACACGCATGTTTTGACTTCTCAGAACTGCAAGAATTACATTTTTTTAATGGGATATGGTGTAAATATAGCAAAATAAAATTCGCCCCGGATGTAAGAAAATGATCCTAAACCATTGCAACTTGTTGTCCAATGCTAGTTCTATGCATTTGCGTGTGTGTCGATTTTAAAAACCAGCTGTTCAGACAACAAACTTAGAAACCTGAAATAAAGGAACAAAAACGGATTACACATAAGTATAAGTAGTGCGAACTTAGCATGGTCATGGCCCCGTAAGTAGAACACTTGTAAAGGGATTTAGCCCCAGTCACTACAGCTGACAACTTGTTTTAACTAAGGTAGATGAGAGTGAAATAGCATAAATATTATCTGACCATGACCAGGCACCTCTAGACGAAACGCCCCTACAGACCAGATACCCTTGGGTAAGACACACCTTTGTTCAAAGGGAGATTTCAGCGCCCAAAAATTTACTATGGTCCTGAAATGGCGTGAAATGGCGTGAAATGGCGCCCTACTAATCAAATGCCTTCCTGCAGGACACTACCTGCATACGCACGCACACGCGGCGGCCCTGCCTTTAGTGACCCATCTAATAACCGACAATGCTAGATGCCAAAAGCCCATAGCTCTGCAAAACTTGCAAAACTTGCAAATTTGCATTTTTCGAAAGGTGGTGACATACTACTCCTGCAGCGCCACCTTTTTCGAAAGGTGGCGACATACTACGATAATACCCACATACCAACCCAGAAAATCGTTGTTTTAGCTCATTTCACATCAAATCAGCACGTTTCCGGTACTTTTAGTTTTTTGCCGATTTTTGCAAAAACACACCAAGGCTGTACAGTCGAAACTCGTTATAACAAATCGCTCGGGACCCGAGAAATCGGTTCGTTATAACGAAAATTCGTTATAACAAAATATTAAAAAATGCACTTTACAGCTGAAAAAATCCAATTTTTTAATGAAAAACAATATTTATTCCTATGCATGGTGATGTTTGTTTGAATTGAAGTTATGACAGAATTTTTCCAAATAAAATTTTCAATTTCATTAATTTAAAAAATCATACCTGTTGGTACATTGCTTCTAAACAAGTGATTCTTTGCATTTGTTGTTGCTGCAAACGTTTATTCAGCAGCCATTTTAAAATGGGAACTTTTCCTAATAAATATTGTTGTACTCTCGGTTTCTAAATAAGGACATCAGTCGTGAGTCAAATGATCAATTTTTGAAATTCGTTACAACAAGGGCTTGTGGGTATTACAGTGTTCCAAAAATGTGTTCGTTATAACGAATAATTCGTTATGTTAAAATTCGTGATAGCAAAATTTTTTAACATGGGGTTCTATGGTGAACCAAACAAGTAATTTAAAAAAATTTGTTATAGCGAAAATTCGTTATAACGCGGTTCGTTAAAACGAGTCTCAACTGTATATAAAAAATGGTCAAAATCAGCAAAAAAAATAAAAAGTACCAGAAATGTGCTGAATCAATTGCGAAATGAGCTAAAATATTGATTTCCGAAGTCGGAATTTGTGTATACGGTATCTTTGCAGAGGTATGACAAAAAGCATTTTCCCAACCACTTTTTGGCTGCGAAAACTGTTTTTTGCCGTATTCTTCAACGGTGCCAAATATGCAAATTCCAACCCCGAAAATCGATACAGTATTTAAGCTCATTTCGTATCATTTCAGCACGTTTTTCCTTAAAAAAATTGTTAGTACCGAAATCCTGGTATTCGGGTAATCTTGATCCCGGAAATTCGGTACCAAAAATATCCTAAATTGGATGCACTAATCATGTAACTTTACAATTGACATTTTTTTGGATTGCATCGTTACTTTTTAAGTTAATGAATTGCTCATCCCACATTTACTCTAGATTCGTAAAAACAATCTGTGATCGTTTTTTATTGACTGAAAACATTTTGCAATTTTTTCATGCGATTTCCTCTTATTATTGCCAAACTAATCTGCTGCACAATTTACATAGCACTGCACTTTCAAGGAACGACTGCAAATACTGCAAAGATAAAACAAATTAAGAGTTCAAATGTTCGTTTTTATAGTTGAGCTGAAGCACAGCAATCTACCCGATTTATCACGACAAGGTTTTTCTCCCCCTCGAGATCTTAGAGGTGGGAAAGAACTGTTTTCAGGTCTTCCGGCCAAATCAATGTGTTTTCTCTGTTTTCTCTAATCAATTAACAAAAGCAAACTCTTGCTAAGAGTCTCAGTGACCTTTGGTCTTTTTCATTCTCAAAATAATATTCGCTAAGATTGGGTCCAAAGAAAGAGAGTTAGTTGTGACCAGGTCAAAGATTTTGAACAGAGATGATGATAAACTGACAATCCAAAGAGAATTGACAGTCTCTGTGGCACCAACTCGACAAAGTTCATGCTCTTATTACCTAAGGTTATGCCTTTCCTTCCTTTCTTCAATTGTTTGTTTTGATGTTCAGAAGAGAAAAATCCTATTGAGCTCTGTTTACTGTAAGTCACAACGATTTTTTCCTTCTAAATACGCTTTTAAAGATGCACAAAACACCAAACTAAAAACATTTGAAACATGCCAAGATTAAAAACTAATTTACATGAACAAACAAAATGAATTGACACATAATTGCACAAAAATATATATCCAGTTTTCTCCACCCACCTCATACCTCTTTGTTTTGATAAGATCTTAATGGATCTCCATTATCGAGAGCCAAAACCAAATTACCCTTCATTTTAACTTCAGGGTATTCAGTGATTAAGATCAAATCAGTTGTCAGAAAATGTAATATCTAAGTGATAGTGAATTTGCATTTTAGAAAAAAATGTTCAATATATGCACCATCAGATAAACTTCAACCCAAAACACTGCATTCGATGCAGTTGAAAATAGAAACGCAGCATAAACGCATTAATTTTATGATTGATTCGTTTTTTTTCTCTATTTATTGATGTGCTAAGCCTGTACCAACTAAAATTTTTAGCGGGTTTTTGTATTGGGTCGATGATAAACTGTTTATCGCGAGCTATGCGTGCAAAATTCGAAAATGTTTCTGTTTACGTCTGCAGTCGTAAAAAGAATCTCTTTTTTGGATTATTAATTTATTACATCAGTTCTAGATTAAAAGTTACACATGGAATGTATTGTATTTTCAACCTGAATGACTTGTAGTTTTGTATAGTTGCAATTTTGTTTTCTCAACAAATTCATTGCTTTCTTCGCCCATTCTTCAGGATTTTTTGAATTGTTTTAATTCCAATCCGTATGTTGGAAAAGCGAGCTATGCACTGCTTCCATTCGAAAGAAATTTGGCACTAGGTTTTTATAGGATAACCCCACACCACACATTTACTCACAGATGGATCTGTGAGGCTGATTGTATTAAAGAAAAGCTGTACTTGCTATTGTGTAACAACAGTTCTTGTTATTCGTGTTGTGAATAGATAACGCGTCACAGCGTGCTAGATTTAGATATTTTGTTTTGAATGTAGTAATATATAGAATGAGATTAACCTTGCTATACTAACTTCACTGTGGTTCTATGATGGGACCAGTATTTTTTTTTAATTACCAAATTTAATTATCCAACATTTCCAACAGAAATGTTTGTTTGGTAAAGCTCTAGCTTTCCGATCTATAAATTGGAGAAATGTTTTAATAAGCACACAGCCCTACAATGTATCAACTTACACTCCACTTCTTTCCCATTTAACCAGCACCAGCTTGCTGTTGAATCTCCTGTGACAAATGGCAAAGGCCAAATACTAACATTTCTTTGCTCATCAGCATTTGACCAGCATGCTGCAAGGGGTCATTACGTTGTCCCTAGCGTCCTGACATAAGAGAAGGTGGCGGCGAAAAGAATAGACAGGAGAAAATATTTAATCAAATCTATTTTAGTGAGTATGGATCTTGTGGCTACAACACTTATGTCAAGGGGTAAGCGAGCTCGGCCAATGAAGACTCCTCTGAGGGCTCCTCTGAATGTGAGATTAAGACTCCTAAGGTGGAACCAGCTTGCGTTGCATCAGTTTTCTTGCGTTGCGTCTAGTGTGAACACAAGTGTGAATCTACCTTAAAACTTACAACCGGCCATGCCGTGTTTCCCTGTTGCTACTGAATACATTGTTAAATAACAACAGGTGTGGGGGGATATGAAGACTTAATTATTAACAATCAGCTTACCACAGTCGTGACCCAAAAGACCCACAAACTAAGTAATGTTGCGTGGTGGGACAACAGGATGGGGATTTGTTTCGACCAGCTAGAGAAACGGATAAGATTAAGTTCGCGGGGAAAACTGAAGCTTTTCATGGTCGAAAATATTCCTAGTCAAAAATAATCCTGGTTGAAATTATTCCTGGTCAAGAAGATTAGCAGTTGACAAAAATGCAGTCTAAAATATTCCCAACAACAGGGATCCAGGTTGAAAAAATTCCTCCGTGCCAGGGCAACTTTGTTTACTTTTCGACCTTCAGTTTATTGATGAAACAAGACAGTAAATGATTTTGAAAGAAGCTTTAGGATCAAAATTCTATCAACCTGATTAATTGGTGACACAAGTGAATTAAAAATGTCAAAGAATTATGTTGCTAAGCTGATTTTCCTTTCATGCAGAAAATGGAAAACGCTCTTAATTCGGTTAAGATTAACAATAGTTGCGTTCGAAAATTAAAACCAGCTAATATAAGTTAAGACCAGTACATGGATGTAGGGTCAAGGGGGGTGGGGGAACGCAAAAAAGGCAAAATACGCGTAAAACTGCTATTCAAATGTTCAAAACTGTATCATTTTGCAAAGTGTGGGTTCTAGATTATAATGACTCGGTATAATGAGAGGACTCAGTACCACAATTAGCTTTAATATTTGTGCCCTTTTAGCCCAATGATTAAGGTGGCCCTGAGTAACGCCACTTCCAGGAGACCCCACCAAAGTGGTTCAAATTAGCCCCCGCATTTCTGCTAGAATATCTTAAGCCGGCTGTGCGTAGAATTAATCTTATCAATTTATTAACACACAAACTAATATTTATTTCCCTTAAAGATCGATTTTTGTTTGACATGGGCAAAGGGTGGATCACAAGCGGCACTTTTGATGTAGGAGACAGAGAAGAGTGTGTGTACTGATTTTAGTGCAACTATGGGTTTTAATGTCATGTTGAGCT
This sequence comes from Strigamia transsilvanica, assembly GCA_034701245.1. Taxonomy (NCBI): domain Eukaryota; kingdom Metazoa; phylum Arthropoda; class Chilopoda; order Geophilomorpha; family Linotaeniidae; genus Strigamia; species Strigamia transsilvanica. The sequence continues at coordinate 12,597 of JAQIXU010000405.1, read as the reverse complement.
GTGAATAAATTATGTAGAGCTGTTACTTTATTTTATCTTTTGTTTCAAAAATAGAATAAAGATGATAGTTGCACTTTACAACACACTGTAGTGGGTGCTAAGTACTTTGCTTCACAGTAGTCACTCGGTTCAAGTAGTCGTTCGATAGAATTCCACGATGGCAGATCCCAAAAACAAAATCTCCAAGTCATGTTTTGGGAATGATTTAAAGTAAAATGACTGGTAAAATTTGTCGTTTTTTAAATTAAGTTAAAGTTGTTTTTTTTTTATACTCTGTGCACTTGACCTTTAATGCTAATGTAATTAGATAAATTGCGAACTTAAGGTTGTTTTTATCACTCGTAACCACTTACAATCCAACTTGACAAATTTTTCTGTCTGTAGAGAGAATTAAATTGCTTAAAGGTTGAGAATTTCAAGTGTAATTATTGTAAATATCAACAATCAGCGCAAACTAACCAATTTCACTTGCAAATACTCAATTAATCGTCCTAGCAAATACCGAGGCCGTATCTTATTATTTTAACAATTCTAATTGCTAATTCATTTAGATAAAAGAATGCAATTTACCTGTCTGAAATAGCGTGATAATAGAGTAAATTATAACAAACAGTTGAAAGTAATATTGTCTGATGCGATTTTACACGGACGCCATTTGCAATTCGATGCCGATCCAATCCAAACGAACTTCGTAAAAGCTTTTTCGTGAGACCTAGATTAGGAAAAGACGATATAGAGTAATTCTGAGCGTTACAACCATCACATTATTCTCCTGAGTCAACCTTTTGGTTAAAGGCTGAGAGAAATTACTGATAATGGAGACATTTGACCGTATGTCTGAAGTCGTCGTTTGCTCGTGTTGCTTGCTGATGAATCATTCAGTTGTTAGATTGAGCACATGGAGCAGCTGTATCGAATCTAGTCATTTGCTAAAAGCGATTGAAACACAAGTTCCATTTATTTATTTATTAATTGCGCTACAGAGGTCGCCATTTAATTTTTGAAAGCGATATCTTTTCTTTATTTTTCTTATTCAGGCATATGGTAAAACGCCAAACGGCTCGGTATAACAAAAAACCGGTGTCCCCCATCTATGGCGCGCCATGTTTGCCCCATTTATGTTTTTTTTTGGCCGAACGGCGTTTTACCATGTGCCCCGTATTCACCCAAACGGAGGTTAATTAAAAGATAGATCCCATAAATTTCAAAGAAAACATGCGCTGTTAACGTGTAATTTTAAAAATAATCCGCCATAAAAACTTCTGAGAACTCAGGGTTATTTTCAAAGTATATTCATACGAACTTTTCATTGCTATAGTAACATTTGGTTACTGTTATCTCTACATGACCTACTTCACATCATTGATTTGCTTGGTAAAAGTTTAATCCAGAAATAATAGAAGAAATAGAAAAATAAAATTACAAATTTAAATCTTTTTTTGGAAAAAGAATATTAAATTTGCATACATGAAAGTATTTTCTTGAAAAGTTTTTATTGATTTTCAATCTTCTGATTTTGAGCTCAAAATCGTTCACTTGCTCAGCTTTAATAATCCACTTAACTCACTTTTCCTACCAACAACAAATGCTCTTTTGAAACTTACCAATTTGCAATGCATTCATTTGTAAAACCTTCAAAGACACTTAATTAAACAGTTTATAGTAAAGTTAACATTTCTATTATTTGAATTAATTGAAAGCTATTATTATTTATTAGCTATAATCTTTTTCTTATCAAAGCATTTATGGTTTATTTTTCTTTTTATAGCACAAGATCCGTACCTTTTTTGCCTACTCATTTTTTCCTTTGCATTTCACGTAGAAATAAAATAAAACATAAAGATATCAAATTCAAATGCAAATTTTTTCCGTAAATTTAAATAATAAACTAAAATGTTTTATATTTTAAATTAAGTGCAACTGGACGTTGTTTAATTACTTTCTACCGCTAGTGGTTTTTGATCGATCGGAAACACAGTATGGCCTGGAAGACTTAGTTACCTACCTCTAATTAATCTATTTTTAGGCTAAAGAAATCCCAGCCAAAGATCTTTCTGGAACCAGCGACCCCTATGTTCGAGTGACTCTTTTACCCGACAAAAAACATAGATTGGAAACTAAAATTAAACGCCGAACATTACATCCTCGCTGGAATGAAACCTTTTATTTCGAAGGTGATATGAATAGCAATTAATTGGCGTTATATTAACTAGTGTTTATTTTCTGTATCATTTAAGGTTTTCCTGTTCAAAAATTACAAAATCGAGTTCTACATTTGCACGTATTCGACTACGATAGGTTCAGCCGCGATGATTCGATTGGTGAAGTTCATGTCCCCCTATGTCAAGTGGATTTATCTGAGAAACCCGTTTTTTGGAAAGCCCTAAAACCTCTGCTCAAGGTTATTATTTAGTTTACTTTTTATAAATTTATTTAAATTCATTAATATTTTTGTAGGATAAATGCGGTGAATTGTTGGTATCCCTTTGCTATCATCCCACAAATAGTCAGCTGACTATAACCATAGTAAAAGCCCGAAATCTGAAGGCAAAAGACATCACTGGGAAATCAGGTAAGACACTGTGAATGTAAATAATCTCATGTATCTATAAATATTTTACGACAACCAGGAAATCTTGGACACTTTTAAAAAATTGTTCAGCGTTGGTTATCTTTGCCCTTGCCCCTTTATGGAGCTTGACTGCGCGTTACCGACGAATTAAATTTTCACTCTGGACTCTTCTGAATTAATTTAAAATCGTCGGAGAATAAAACTAAGCTCTGGGCAAAAGTGAACGATTAATGAATAACAAATAAGTTTATCGCGTGTAAAAAAGCGTGCTCGATTTAGTGCACGATGCAGAAGAAAAGTAAAAAAAAAAATACAAAATAATTTAGCTAAGAGAAACAAAAGTAATCACGTAATTTGCAAAAACAAATAACAGTTTTTCCACTCATTAGACCATTTTCTCATGAAGGAACTCAATTTTAAATGGTTTTGCTTAACATTTGCTCAGTGAAATAAATCTCCCTCGACTGTTAGTACAGTAATTTACTTTTTTTTTTCAAAACAATAAATGTTTAGATATGTCCAAATTTCCTGTGATGAATTAATTAGGTGTAATATAGGGGCCGTGAGGATGAAAATATTAATTTAATTAAAAGTTACTTTAAAAATCAAACTGCTAACTAATGCATCAAGCTATATTGAATAAAAACTCGTAGAAGACTGACAACTTTTTTTCTGAAACTAAATGGTTGTGTAACATGCAGTGGCAGTGACAATAAAACTGACGTGTCTTATTGACTACATACGAATAAAAACCAAGAGCTTTTCCGCCACTGATCTCAATTTAACGGTTATTGACTGTCAATTTGAGAGGAGGAAATCTTTTGTTGGCACGAGTCCTAATATTCCTTCTGATTTATCTAATGGCACTTGAAGCCGTAAGAGTCATGTTGTGAAGAAGTTTGTAATAAATCAGGCTGTTAAACGTTTCGAATCTACTTTTTTTTTCAAGAATAGACTAACGTAATACTTGTAAAAATTGTTTTCGGATTAGTTTTTTTCTTTTCTTTTAACCATTCTTCAACATTTTTTTCTTCTTTTAAATTAGACGTAGAGCCTTATTTTGACTTTCATCCACATTACAAAGAAAAGGAAATAACAAGAACACGCTCGAAAAGTTGCAATTTACCCTCATTTCTACAACAATTGTCATCAGGTGGTTTGGTCTTTTCTGAAAGTCATAATTTGAATATAAATTCACTTCTTTCTTAAACGAAAAAAAAAAACACGTTGTAACTTTCTGTTCTGATCATTCTGTGATGCACAATTTCTTTTTCTACCGTAAAATGCAACTTGCAAGAATCGTATAAATGTAACACTAAATAAAATCATCCATTCGATTTACTAGATACATGTTACACTGCATGACAAATTGGTGATTGCAGCCGCCTTGAAACTTTATATAACTTAAACCACTTGCACATTAAAATGCAATTATCCACGCCATTCAGTCGAAAACTGGTTAGAAACTAGAAACCTAAACAAGTAAAATTAACACTCACGATACCTCATAGAGCGTATCTAATAATCACAAGCTAATTGTGTCGCATTGCTGAATATCGTTTTTCAAAACCAAAGAATTACCAAGCACCATCTAGTGGTGCTCTTTCCTGCTGAATATTCTCTTATTACACATCTTCCAATCATGAGAACCCGAAACAAACATAAGCAATGACGTACCTCTAATATCCAAATCAATTGGTGATTTAAAATTTAGTTTTTAATTAGCCGAACGAGCGCATCGAGGAATTTGCACTTTGGAGATCACATTTTGGTTGAAATATTACGTTATGGTTCTCTGAATCGTGCTCGCACATTGATTTACCATTGCCATTTAATAATGAATTTGTGCTAATGATTTTTAAATTAGCTTTTAGTGCAATAATGAATAACGAGAAGTGAGTCAAACGGGACAGCCAGATGAAAGCGTTATTGATTGAGTTTATACTTTGTCTAAAATAATCAAATTCACGAATATTAGTTAGTGCCGTGAGGGTTGTACCTCTATCTAAATTACAATTGTATTGTTATATATAGTTAATTCCATTTTATTTCCCGTAATATTGAGTGAAATTCTTCATGATAAAACCATTATTAAAAAGATTATTGGTGTCGTTATGAATAGTAGCACAAGAGAGTGCTTTTTAATAGATTTTGGATTGAAAAATTCCAAGATATTAACATTCAAACAGCTACTTTTAAAACGATCAATATAAATAAACGGGATCCGAACAAATGAAGTGCGAATAATCAGAATTTTAAATTTTAAAAAGGAGGAATGAGAAACGACCTTAGATATGCAATGAAACAAAAATAATTTCCCATGCTAAATTTTTAGATAAGCGTCATAATAAAATTTATATTTCTTGTGGGAAATATTTGCGAAAAATGTCATTTTAAATGTATAGCAGCGAAGCTCCAGGGGAAATTTCATAAATTAGAAAATCTAAACTATATTTTATTCCTAATTTAAAAATGAATTCATGTTTCTGATTATTTTACCCGTCGTTTTTAATCACACTACCGTATTTACATATATTTTGTCCTGTTTCTTTGCCTCACTGTTCTTTTGCATGCTGTTCTTGAAAAATTTAAGACTTTTATCTTGCGTAGCCATATTAGACCGAACAATAGGCTTACAGCACTTAGAAAAAATGGTTTCCCACTTTAAAACTGAACTCCACTCTTTAGGGAATAAGATATATCAGAGTCCCTCGTTATCCACTATTGATTTCCATCCTTTCTACTTCTGCAGCACACCTAAAGAAAAAAAAACTCTGAAACTATTTCAACTGATAAATTCTTTTTAAAAATCAAACATGTGTCCGTGAATGCATGTACTTCTCCTAATGATCAATTTCAGATTTTTAGTATCTATTTAAGAACATGACAGCTGAAAAAGTGATCATTTATCATGTTATTTCTTTAAACGATATTTAAAAATAAAATAAAAAAATGTACACGTTGCGAACTCTTTCAGCTGTCAAATTGAATTACAACTTGCTCGGTTAATTTCAAAAAATATATATATATATATTTTTTTTACTTTTTAATTTTTTTTTAGATCCCTATGTCAAAGTATGGCTGCAGCACGGCGACAAGAAAGTCGAAAAAAAGAAGACTTTCATTATCAAGCGCTCGCTCAACCCCAGTTACAACGAATCTTTTCCGTTTAATGTTCCCTGGGAACGTCTACGCGAAACGTCGCTATTAGTATCAGTCATGGATTTCGATTCTGTGGGACGAAATGAACTGATTGGGAAAATTTTACTATGTAGCAAAGGAGGAGTAACCGAATCCAAACATTGGAACGAGATGATCAACAAACCGCGCCAAACTATCACCCAGTGGCATCGATTGAAACCAGAGTAAAATATTTAAAAACATCAAATATCAAAAAGAAACAAAAAAAATCGAGAAACAGGTTTCACGAACTTGAAAAAAAAGAAAGAAAAAAGCATTTGCTTTTGAAAAACGAGCGACTTTACCAGGACCATTGGAGCCTTTTAAGGGACTTAACGAATAAATGAACAACGACAAATTTTTAAAATGAGATTTTTTTTTTTTTAGTAAAAAAAAAAAAAATCTTAAATATTTCAGTTGTTTCCTTTTCAAAAAAGGAAAACATTAAATCAGAGAAAAAATGTAAAAAGAGAAGATTTTAATATATACAAATATTTAAACACTAAAATATAGACTTTAGAAATATTCTGAAGATGTTCTATTTTGCGTAGACTTCTAAAATGTTATCCTATATTTATATGATAATTCTAGACTGGATTTAATTGAGCTACGTTGAGAAAAACGAAAAGAAAAAAAAACAACGTTAAACATTGTAGAATTTCTTCTTATTCATTGTCTAGACAAAAAAAAAACCTCAGATTTTTAAAAAAAAAAAATAGCCTTAAATTATTGTAAATAGCTAATTATTATCATTACATTATGTTATTACATTTAAGAGTTTGTTTGCCCTAAATGGCTTTACGTGCAAGGGTTTAATTATTTTATACATAGAAAAAGGTTGTAATGTACAGTTTTGAATGCTTCGTTGTTATTATTTTCTTACCAATACCGGTACAGATATAGTATTAATTCATGAACTAATTTAATAAGTACGCCTATTTATTCATATACAGCTCTAGCTATAGTTTTTAGGAAAGTTTAAAAAACGGACCACCAAAAACTCAATCAATGTATTATAATTTGAGAAAGTTATTTTGTTAAGGACTACAATGAAAGGAAAATACGATAAAACTAAAGGTCACATTTAAGTTCTTGTCATTTGTGATCTTATTATACAATGCAAGAATCTTTTCTACTTGTAGACGATATCTATTGTTGTGTAAAGAGCGAATCAACCCATGTATTTTGTGTGTTTAGATTAGTGTCCAGTGGTTGTTGAGTGGTGTCAAAAACAATTGCAGATGTTCGTATTCAGGCTGTTATTTTGAATTTGTGTTACACCTTTTAGTTAATACAATGCCTGTGATTTTAACTATAGCAAATAAAATGTCAATTTTTTTGTTTATTTTGTGTTAGTTTTATTTGACTGATTGATCGAGAATATTTATATGCAAATAGAAAATGTTCCAATTTGACCAACCAAAAATAAATTGTTAAATCTTTACACAAGCTGTGTGAAGCTGAGGTGAAACCCGGAGCTATCCAACCAAGTTGGCAAATTGCTATTTCGAGCGAACGTTGTGGCCATACCGATGAATATTGATCGCCTGAAGATCAGAAAAATAATGGAACGTTATTTTTCAGATACTCTTTCTCTGCGTGGAGCTCAGGAACACTATTTCTATTTAAATTGACATATCCCATTTTCTGTAACATTATAACCACTGACTGCACTAAACATGAATTTCCATGGAATATCCACACAAAATTAACCCCCATGACATACAAAAACCATATGATTTTATATTGTGATCTCAGAACAATAAAAAAAAAGGATTTCGATGCCCGATTGTCCTGCCACTTTTGCGCTGCGCACATCTTGCAAACCACCTTGACGTACTCTGTTGTATGTAGCAATAGTGCAAGCTTCGTGTTTTCTACTTCATCATATCGATCACATACGTAATAGAGTGGCGGATCTAGACTTATTGGGGCCCCGAGGCTAGAAGGCCCCTCAACATACTTCGCATTTATACACATATTTTTTCCTCTTGTGACGGGGGCCCTGAAGCTTAAGCCTCATTAGCCTCATAGCAGATCCGCACCTTCGTAAGAACAAATATCAATAAAAGCTAGAATGTTGAGTACATTTTACAGTATACAGTTTACTTCGCTGATTAAACAAAATTTATAAAAATAAGTTATTATGGTCAAGAGTATTTCTAGGCTAAACAAAACTTTCTTGTCTAGATGAACACAATAAAAAAGAATCCAAAAGTCGGGGTTCTATCAATTCCTTGGCATCCTTGAAATCGATCCGGCAAGAAGATGCTATTTTTCGTAAAGCAGCCTATAAAACAAACTCAAATTATGACTGTCATTTCTCGTCAAGATTTTCATAAACACTTACAAGACAAGCGACTAAAACAGCATCACTTTGATTCCTCTCTCGCTCATCTTTGCACAACTGTACCAATCTGTTGACACCTGAAGAAATAATAAATAAAAAAATCTCAAACCAACATTGTAAAATTTTCAATAATTAAACACGTCGTCACCTTGCAATCTGATAACATCTTTGGCAATGTTTTCGTCAGTGCATAATCTGGACAAAGCAATTGCAGATTTCTGCTGCACTCTTTCACACGCATCAGTTTCCGCTTGTGTTTCCACCGAGTTGGGTCGAACTTGAAGGAAACACAGAAGCAAAACCACTCCGTCGCACTCAGTTACAGAATTTCGGCAGTCGGATACAGCCACAAGATTAGCCAAAATGGTGGCTATTTGATCTTTAATAAAAACAGATTCGGCTAACTTCCTGCGCCTGCAAGCATCGATCAGAATAATTGGCGTATTAAAAGTTTTCAAGCAAAAACATGCTTTGGTGTCCAAAAACGTAATATTAGCCAAAGCAGCAACGGACAGCAAAAACTCTTCTTCAGAAGTCGTGTGTTTTGCTAAATCTAATTACATTGAAACCAAAACAAAAATAATTGATGTTATTTTGATACTTTTTTCCTCCTCAGACATTCAATAATATCAATTTTCAATTTCAAACATCAACAGTTGGCAATTTGTAATCACCTGTTATGGATTCAATCAAATTGACTAAATTTTCCGATAATCCTAGAATGAAATGGTTATGTTCAATCCAGGGTGAGGTAATTTGAGCAATTACACCAGCCGCTTCGGCCTTTTCCAATTTGCTAGACTTTGGATCGCATAAAATGTCTGTCACACATTCCACACCACCAATCTACAAGCGGAGCAATAAAAGTGCCAGGATTTAGAGATTACAGTTATGTTTATTGAAAAATAGTAAAATACCAACCTCTGCTAATTGACCAATCGCTTCAATGATGCAGCAAACAGTTGCCAATGATCTTAACGCATCGATTTTTAAGTCGCAATATTTGAGGTCGATGCAAATGCTTAAAAGTGATCTTAAACCACCATACTAAAACAAATATTAAAAATTACAGTTTGGCTAAGATATTAAGGAAGTTACCTAGATAAAGTACAAATGTGAGTTTTGATCCTAATTTACAAGCACAGTTGATTCTGGGAAAGAATTTATGTGGAAAAAAGTCATTATGTGTCAAACAAACTCTAGCAGCTAGGTCAGTTTATATTAATGTTTAATATATTTTTTTAATGTCAATAAAGAACCAAATGTAGTTCGTTGCTATGCAACTTTTTTTTATGTCTTTATTCAATTTCAGTGAGCCCAATGGCATTTTATGTAATAAATTTTCAGTGAAAATAAGTGCCTTCAATTTTTCAAGCACAATGCCAGGGCATACACCTGCTTTTTTAAAAAAATTTTAGAACTGGGAAAAATAGATTATTTTGTATCGTACGGTAATTTAAAAAATCAAAATCGTAAACGTTGCTACATTTAAATTTAAATTGTAAAGTGTTTTATAAACATCAGAAAATGTATTTAACGTTTTGAAAGTTTCTGAATTTGAAGTTCTACTTTAATTTGTGTTTGTTTGTGTTTGTGCCAAACCACGCCATCTTCTGACAATGCTCAGAACATATTGAAAGTGGAACATACCTCGGTTATAAGTTTGCAATTATCTTCGCTATCTAGTGCTAATTTTGACAAACTAGCAATGGCAACTTGGAGACAAAACTTGTCGTAAGGACTTTCTATTGTATCCAGTATAATCTAAAAATAAAAAATTCATAAAATTAAAAAAATAACAAAATAATAATTCAAAACTATTAAATTACCTTGATTTTTTCACCTAAAACCATTGCCATCAAATTGATAAAATCTGCATTCAATTTTAAAACATCATCCAACATATTGCTGCAATTGTCCGATTTCTTTTCTACACTGCAAATGTAATTTTTTTTTAAAAAAAAAGAAAAATCATCATCAATCAAGCTTCAATTCAACCGAATAAAAACGTACTTTTTACAATTCTCCACCAATTGCTTACAACTCTCTACCACCAGAGTTTGTTGAACTCGTAAATCGCTTCCCTCCTTTGCAGGATTTGCCGTACTGTTGTAATCCCTCATTAGAGACAACACATCATTATGGAGACGTTGCAAATCATGCCACAAATGCCGCCACTTATTTTGTTCGATTTTCCTAAACCGAAATTTAAAAATGAATAATCTTAAAAAACCGAATTGAACATCTTTGCAAAAGTATTCAAGAATGTACGCCACATAAACAATCAGTGGCTCTCCACAGCAACACAGCCATTACACAATAATAAACTAAAACTACATCTTAAAGCTAATATATTTGATTTAAATATAAGTAATAAAAAAAATTAATAATCAACTGCATTATTAAATTACATCCGTCATTTTCACGAATTTATTGCGTGTTAAAGCTCAAAGGTTGCACTTTGCATCCTTAACTACAACTGTGACTCTCACACGTCAAGGCCTTTCCAAAGTATAAGCAAACGGAATGAAACGAGGTGTCACATTTTTGCCCCTTCGGTTTCCTGTTTCAGACAACAGGGGGTACACACAAGTGCAAATCCATTTGCAAACTCAATATTTTTTACTTATCGTGTTACAAGCGCGCATAAATTCTGCTCACAAGTGAGTTTTCTTTAATTTGAACAAAATTTACCTTATTATTTTGTCGAATTTCGTGTGAACAATCTGGAATCGTGCTCTTAAAGTCCTAAAATTATCTTCAAAACAAATACATGGATAGATAAATGTGTGGAATTCAAGAAAAATGTGATTTAGACAAACCTCGTGTGTTTCTTATTGCCATTGCTATGAGGTGAGACATATCCTTAGCGATTGCCTTATTCTGTAGCATGTTGTTGCATTCCACTTCAGTCATAACTCGTATATCTTGTAACCAACATGTTAATGGAGCTGCTAAACCACTATAAAAACTACAACAGAAAAAAAAATTACATGCAACACTCATAACTTAAGACTGAACCAGCTGCATCTTCATTGCAATTGTGTATATTTTAACATATATATCAAATTAACCCTGCTCAAATCGGGCATACACATGCCAAAATTTATGCAAACAAAAAAACGTCAATAAAACATAGATTTTATGGCTATTTTTTTTTCTTCTTGCATTTAACTTAACAATAAAGTTTTCTTCAAAATAGTGCCACAAACCAGAGGCAGATTTAGGGTCTGACTTTACATATTGAACTGATTTATTCCTGATCATTAAAACAATTGGTTTACAATAAGTTACCGTTATTGGTCAATCATCATACAAATCACAATACGTCTTGAGTTTGTATTCAGATAACAACCAAGCCCAGGCTGCTATTTAAAATACTACCACCACTGTTAAGCTTGAATGTTTATGAAGCTAATAATATATAAAATGTTTTTTTCTTTCTGGAGATGAATTCAAAACAAGAATAAGAATCTTTTTAATGCTTTTTGGGTATTTAAATACCATGAACAAATTTAATTAAACCAAAATAATTATTCCCATATCTCATGTGCTCACACCCATCATTGTATATTCAAGGTCAATTTATTCACATATTAAAAAATTAATTACTCATGGTTGCACCACTCCATCATTACCACAAACGAATATGCAATTTAAAGTTTAAAAGCTCTTCAATTTAAACACCTCCAGCACAACTTTCACATCTGTCAGTCATTGTGGAAGTTCATATTTGAAAGCAACCACTTGAAAAAGAAATTTAAAATAAATTAAATAAATAAATAAATATCAAATGCCTCCTGTCATTTTGTTCCACTTGTTTGGTTAAGTTACGAAATTCACTAGATGTTGTTCACCTGTCACCTATAACCCCCTCATGCGGTGATAAGGAAAAAATAGCATGTTTGCTAGATTTATTTGAAAAGTTTTTTTTAAAAAGTATAATAGCTGTACATCCTATTGTTTTGAAGCAATTAAAGAACTTATCTCAGAAAAGTGGTAACGGTGTAAATTACGACTTCCTGCTTGAATTATTATTAAAGTAAAAGTGCAAAAACTTGGTGTTGTGTTTCTTAACATAAAAAAAAATTAGCTTGGAATGAAATGTGCATAAATGCAACAAAATATAAAACGAAAGTAAACAATTACTCTCTCGAAATGTGACACTCAAATGGGAAAATGTTGCTACTAGCGACGCCACCATAAACAGCGACAAACTATTAAACAACAAAATTGTGACGGCAATGAAGATAAGTTGGCAAAATATTAGCCCGGCTGAAATACGTATAGTTGTCCACTAAAATCTAGAATAATGGCCATAAAAAATTACCTAAATTATAAGTAGTAGCGTGGGCTATTTGTTATTTACCAGTAACGGGCCCATGAAAGGAGGGGGCGCATATGGCCACCCCTTTAGCAATACACTCAACCCTCGCTTAACGGCCGCTCTTTATACGGCGTTTTGCCATAACGGCCTTGTGCCATTATGGAGAAA
>JAQIXU010000404.1:0-36412 GCA_034701245.1 Strigamia transsilvanica | reverse complement strand
AACGACGCTACAACTGGCTTATTGTGCTCGCTTGGACCGCGAATTTTTGCCCAATAACTGCAAATCCAAACATGCTACTGCAACTTGGCGTCTGTTATTAAAAACGCCTAACATTCCTGGCCGAAAATGACGATTTGATTGGCGTTCTGCACCGACTTCACAATGGCGCATCGGTTTGTCTGTTGTGCAGTTGTGCTTCATAAACGTGCCTCTATTCAGTTAATATCAGCGTGGTTTCTATGGTAATGCCTCCCTCTACTAGTGCTATAGTTCTGAAAGATTTTCATTTGGTTGACTCAGCTCGGTCGTGACCTCACATGCTGATGCCTGTGCAGGGTATAGGCCATGCAACGAGTGCTATGTTGGAAGAACTTTTTAAGAACCCAACCTTGCATTCGCACTGGAGAAACCACAGAAAACCAAGTCGGAGGTGGGTAGCAGATGTTTTGGCCATAAAACCAGTACCTTAAATCAAATAAGGATGGGAAACATCTGGGATTCCCAGAATGTCCACTACACACTGACCAGGCCCTGCATGACCTCTAGTTGAGGTCCCATGAGTACAGGGTGCAGGGTACAGGCACGCAGCATTGGTATTTGGTATTTGGCCAATTTGATTGTCACGCAACAATTAAACAAATCTGGTTGGGACTTGGGAGTAATAAGAGTTTTGTTGGCAATGTAAACCGGAACATTCAAGTTTTAGGAGTTAAGTTTCTAACTTAGAACTTTAGCCTGTAGTTTCAGATTATCGTTACATCATCTCAGATCAAGTTACAGTTGTACACGCTCCCTTGCCAAAGCTTGCTCCATCATTTATTGCACGAGAGAAGACGAAAAGAAGCGACGAGAAAAAAAACGACAAACTTGAAACCACAAAGCGGGAGCATAATTTTTTGTTTCAATTAATTTTTTTCAAATATTAATTAAGACATTTCGGTGGAGGAGTAAAACGATATCAAATAACCATTAGAACAAGCAGTAAAAATAAATCTCTATTTAAACGGATCGGGAAATGGTCATAGCGACCACAGATCATTAGGCGCACTGAAAAGCAGGCTCGCCTCGCCTCGCCTCGCTACGACTGATGGACGATGCCGTTATGCACAATCAGATAGCAGGCCGAATATAATCCATACGACACCAGCCGCTCGATCACTCGTGCAAATGGATACAAATCCACAAGATTAAAAAGGGACATGCTCGTCTATCAACCTTACTCGCAATCGCGGTTTTCCTTTTTTGCCGTGTCGATGACTGGTTGACAAATATTTACGACGTCGATGAAGAGTTTAATGAGAGCCTGCAGCAATACTGCATGTGACAATTCATTAATCTCGCGCGCTCTTTGCTAGTCGACACTTGCGATGCTAAGTGCACAGATTTGATACACTCCGCAGTGAAATATTCTCGAGGATTTCGCTCGCGTCATCATTCAGACATCTCTGTGGGATGCCATGTTAACGGCGCACCCGAGTTTATGGATTAGATTCTTCTGGCATGCTGCCATCATTTGAGAGGAGACATATGTCTTCATTGTAGTGTGACAAGAAATATGTGGCCCACATGAATGGCAGGAGATGACAACAACGCAAAACGCACAGCGAGGCACGAAACCAGCTCCAAATGTCATCATCATATATTCTACAACCTACGAGACGAGACGAGACGAGAACAAGCGACGACGCACGAATCGAACAGACGTTCGTTCTATCTGCATCGGCTTCCGCTAATCGCCCACCCAATTTGCATAGTTGCACTCATTAAGTTCGCAATAACCAGCAATCCTCGGCGAATAAACCGAATGATAACCGAATTTTGCCCTGGGTATTCTTTATAACGAGGGTTAACCGCTTCCAAAAATCAGGAAACAACAGCGCCACATGCTGGCCTTTGGGAGAATAACTTTCAAATTTAAGCCAACTTTTTATTTATATTATCGAAAATTCCGTTTTAATTCGTAGTAGAATAGTCAAGAGAGAAACAGAGATAGCAGCAATGGGAAGCTCATCTTCAACACCATCTGTGATTTGGCACAACTAGTTCTAAGTCATGAAAAAGTGAGTTTTGGCCAATTTTTTCCACTCTTCCCATTTCATTAATTTCCACCGTGGATCTCTTGAATTTACACAAGAGCAAAAAAAGCCCAAAGAGAAATCTTTTTGCGCTAAAATAAGAAAGGAAATTTCTTTTTTCCAACTAAAATTTTTTAAAAAAAAAAGAGAGGAAAAGTCTGAAGAAAAAAAATATTTGGATTTTCATTTCTTACCACTTTTTTTTAGGTAAAGAATTGCTGCTGCTACTATTAGCTAGAGCAAAAGGAGGCTGAAAACGGGGTTGGATTCAGATTAGCCTGGCATGAATAACCCATGAAGCCACTCGCTTTTTATCCAGCACACAGTCTGGGAGCTAAACCCAGTCGAAAATTAAGAAAAGCCGTAAAAGGAATAGAAACAAGACAAGTCTCTCTCTCTCTCTCTCTCTTTTTCTCTTTCTTCCACTTCACTCTTACTTCACCACTTTAACCTAACATCTCAGCCGTTCATCCCAATGACCAATTTAACAAGAACATCTTGTCTACAAACTGCCAGCCGCTCTTTCCTTCATCTCCGATCGTAAAGCCTCGCAATTGTGAGAGTCGCTTTCCATTTTACACCGAGGCCCGGCGGGAGCTATTTGTTTGGGCCACGCGTTGCTCTTGAAACGCTCCCTGGTCGCATATTGTTGGCATTGCGTCTCCTTCAGTCCGTGCGTCCGCAGATGGCGCCAGGATAGCCGTGGGGACCCACGAACCTGATCGGTGCCAATTGGCCTTTTGTTGGGTCTTTGTGAATCCACAATGGATGGCAGTGGGCTGAACGATTTTCAATTCGCGTCTTTTCTCCTGGGATTGCGGGCCCTGGAGCGGTTCAAGCATCTTGCGCATGCTCCAACTCAATTGGCCAGCTTTCGTATATAAAAATGGAGCACATCATATTGTAGACACGCCTGCCATACGCTTAACTCGATCCATCTCTTTACCAGCTTTGACTTGATAATACTAATATCAGAGTACTTGCGAGCATTGCGGTGGGAATTTCAGTTAATCTGCGCAATATTATTGCGCTTGAACTTTATCAAAATCTGGATGGACATTGTTTTATCTAAAGTCACTCAAAGGTCCAAAACATTGGTTCCTTTGTTGCGAATCCAGTCACCATGTGTTATTCATCATTATCTGCAATTTCTGGATGAGACAATGCACGAAAAATAAAAATTTGGTGAAAACTGCATACAAACTAATGCATAATAAGTTGTGCCATTTTCCCCACCAACAATTGCAGCATTGTTCTGATCACATGATTGTACCACATGATCTCATTTATCCAAAGGTCTACTCCGTCGGTTGCCTCGCCCTCGGCAGGCCTCTGCAAATTACCCCCACTCAAATGCAAGGGTTTTGGTCATTACTTGTTGTTGGTTCTTACTATGTACAAACTATTTCGTGTCCTTTGGGCACTCTTGGGATGAAACTGAATTTTAAAGCATTGTTCAGTGTATAGTTAGTAATTGTTTGTTTTGTACCTTGGAAATGTGTTTAGGTTTTTCCTTAAACAAGTTAAATGCTCGTGGCAACATCAAACAATTATCAACCCAACAACCAACAAAACCATGAAACCATCCAACCAACCAACCTTCTTTTATTATTACAAGACTGTTTACAACTGCCCAAGTTTTCATTTACAGCGAACTTCAATAACATCCAAAAGCAAGTTGCATTATTAAAAACATTGTTTCTAGTAATAATATAAATGTTATGCACATAACAAACATTGTCATAGAAGCCTATTTAAACTCCAATCAGCATTTTCTTTTCCTCCCTGCAACCATATTTTTCCCTTGGGTATAACAATAAGCTGCTCATACGACCACGAGGCTTCGCTTTGCTTCCACAAAGACAGTACTGGATAATGAAGTTCCGTTTAAGTTTGGATGCTGCCAAGCGACAAACACCAGTTAATAACGTCAAGTGCTCGCTACGCATAGCAAAGCTATTTATGCACGAGTGCAGTTGTAAAAGACACCCACTTCTCCCATACTCCCCCACCATTTCCCCTCTAAAAAGGGTGTTGTGTAGTTAAAACGCGAGAGAAGAGAGAAAAAAAAAAGAAAAACCGTCAACACACAGGAGGTATTGAATTAATGATAATGAATACTTGCAAATTTTGTTATCAAAGTCGAAATTGGTTCGTCTACGCTTTACTCTAACTTTGTGCTTATGGAAGAGTGAAAGGGGTTATTAGAAATGCAAAAGTTAAGAGGGACGATGTTTTTATCAGGTTAAGTTAATTAAAAGCAGTGCATTTGCCAATTTGCTTATTTGACTTTTCCTTCGACAAGAAGTGCTTTTATTGCAAGGGATTCTGTCGACACCAAATTAGATTTTTACCCCATAGCAACCAATGAGAGAAAGGCAATTCACAAGTTAAGTGGTTCACAATTAACCCATAGCTTTTTCTTTACTTCCGTCTTTAAAACTGACAAAAGGAACAAGTTTGCCCACATTGAATCGCAATTATCACCTAGTAGTAATGCGTTTAACGCAAACATATTAGCACCAAATGGGTTCCAAAATGGAAGAGGGAGAGAAATGTATATAGACTATATGTGTGGGTGTGTGGGTGGGTGTGGGCATATGTGGGGTTCGCGATTAATTTTCTCCCACCTTATTATATCAAGCCGATAAAAATTCAATAAGGCTTGATGCCTTTAGCATCGACTACAGTGATGAAAAGTGTCCAAACGCGCCTCATTCTGAAGCTGGCTGCTATCTGGCGGTCTAATCGCAAATTTATGGAAATTGTCGTCTGCTGACGGAAGTGCCGCAGTTTTACGACATAAGGGGGAAGATTAGTACCTGGCGCACACATATTGGCATGGCCGAATTAAGCCCCAGGACCGACACATACTGGTGAGGGCAGAAATCACGCTGCACAAATGCATTTCTTAAAGGAAAAATACAATTTAATTTAATCAAATCAAACAAACTACTAGTGACAATTACATTAAAGCAAATCTCGAGGCGTTGCACGTGTACCGTAACGGACAAATCGTGCAAATAATTACTTTATAAATCTTATTTACGGTCCTCCTTTTCTAATCTCCGTGAGGTTTACCGCAAAGGGACTTAAGGTAAAATTACTTGCAATAAAATGCGACAGAAACTTAGGTCGATTTCGAACGACTTTTGCATATGCAAACCGCAAAATCAGTCCACTCGTATCTTTTCCCTCAACTTTCTCACTTCTCACCAACAAACAACAAACAACAATTATCATCCACAAAATTAAGACGTAAACCTAAGTTTTTCAACAGTTAATTTGTCGCTGTAATTTCTGTCTTCTACGTTCAAATTAAATGGATCGTGAAAACCCAACACAGCAGTAAAAATTACATATCTTTACTCATCCGGAAATAACTTCAATATTTCTCGCTACATTTGGGCTTTTTGGCTTTAAATGCATCGTTTCATTTAACGTTTCATTAAACGCATGGCGCCTCGTCCTCCTTGTTGCTGCTTGCTGGATTTATACAAATCAACGCCATTTTCGCTTGCTCTCTCTATTTTCTATTTTCTATTTTTTTTTTAAAATTTATTTTTATTTATTTATTCTTTTTATTTTTTTTATTCTCATCCCACAGGTATAGGGCTGTAACAGTCAAGTTTGAAGAAAAATGCTTCAATTTTGCTTTCGCTTTCAAACGAGTCTCGCGAGTAAAGAGAAAAACCCTCATTCGGAGACTACAGTGACCGATACTGATGCTTCCCCATCTTCCTTTCCTTTAACAAACTGTACGAGTTTGATTGCGAGTCGGCTTAGATTTATTTGGCAATTGAAAAAGTTGTTGTTTTCCACCCGCCACAGCTACAAAGCCGGCCAATCACGCTCGGCGCCCCGGATTCTATTCCTTGCTCCAACAAGGTGATTTGAGTTGACACCGCCGTCTCACCTCGGCTAAATCCAGCGTCCGCGTCCTTCGTATTGCTACTCTCCCACAGAGCCGTTAATTGGTCGTGACAAACGAGGCTCAGTCGATAATCAAGATTAAAAGGATTAACTATCTTACTTAACACCTGCTTCCCATCCATTTCTGATCTTTCCACAGGTGCTAAAACGATCAAATCCCTCTTTTTTTTACAACTTCCGATTGTGTTTACATGTTTGATAGAAAAATCAACAACTGATTGCTCGCTTCGTTGCCTAAAGTCAACAAAATGAACACGATTTTAGTCGTTTTGATTCGAAAACTTAAAGATTAGACCTAAAACTCACGCGCAGTTTTAAAAAAAAAACAACTCGCGGTTTTCATGTTTTCAATTTTCTACTCCTTGCAAAAGGAATTTCATACTTGTGGTATTGCCAAGAAGCAACAAAATGTCCATGTAAAGGTTGTGAATTAAAGTTATTATACGGGGATATTTTTTTAGAGCCGATGTTCAATTCAGTGCTGGCGATTTATTATCGAATAAAATTCAAACCAATCATGGATCATATATTTTCTTGCGAGGTGGGGGTTGAGTTCCGTCAATGTCAAATGAGAGCTGAAATACAAATAAAATCAAAGTGATGTGTGCCTTCAAAGAAACATGGCAAGAGAAGCGTGCACGAGTGCATTTCGGTTACAGTTGGCATGACTTGCTTTCACATTTCCCTCAACAACGGCCAACGGAAGATGTAAGGAAAGAAGTCATTGCCATATCAGAAAACTGCAGCCAAGAAAATATATATATATATATATATATATATTTATCAGCTCCCCCCCAACTTTATATTGAATTTAAAATGAAAAGTCGATGAAGAACGAGAGGACATTCATCAAATTCAATAGACTCGCGAGAAAGGAAAATCCATTCAGCACTAATCGCTCATGTAAAAACAAAACAGAATCCGTACCACCAACTCCTGCCAGAAGACTAAGTCAAAGTTTGCACAATTAATTCAACATTGCTCTTGCTGCTGGAGGTATTTCGGATTTCAGCTTGTGTAAATAACATTAGCAATTTCAAAGGAAGAAACAATGCAAACGTTTGTAAATCCGTTTTACGTGTCACTATTAATATTAGTATTAGTGCATTATTTAACCAAAGGGGAAGAAGAATCATCCTTAACATGCATGTAAATCAGAGAAAATATAAAGAGACACTTCCATTAACCTTTTAACCCCTTTTTGCTTTAAGTTTGAAGTAGATGGTAATTTTTTTTTTCCTAAATGGTTTAAACACACTTTCTATCACGCTTCTTGAGTCGATGGAGAACGGCTAAATCGTGACGTATAATTATAATAATAAAACGTGGCCATCCGCCGCCCAAAGTCGGGCTTTTAGGTCGTCGAAATGCCAGTTGCGCCACAAGCTCATCCTCACTTAATGGCCACTTAGAGTCGAAGGGGGCAAATGGAAGCAGCAAAAGGAGGAGTAGATGATGGGACAATAAATGTACGAAAAATCCAGCAAAATATTCCAGCCTCGAGAGGTAATTTAAAGAGTGCTGGTGAAAACACCAGCAATTGCCAATTGTGCAAAAGATCAAATTGCACCACTCCAATCAAAACACATTAACTTATTTTAAAGTCGACTGCCAAAAGAAATTAAAGCGCCTCTTACTCCATCACAAATATGCAGAAAATTTCCTACAAATTTATGAAAATTTCACGGCTTAACGTGCTCATCAGAATACACAAGTTAAGCAGCATTGAGCCTATAGTCAGTACTTAGATGGGGAATCCCCAGTGCCGAATTAAGCCAGCGCGGGGCCTGTAGCAAATGTTACCAAGAGGCCCTAATGAGAAAAATAAAAATTAAAAATTTATCAGAAAATTTATCTTTTGCTGAGAAAAGCTAGATCTGAAAAAATATAGTTAAACCGAAATTTTACAAGCTAAACATTTTCTGCACTAGGCGCGGGGCCTCAGAAACGTGGGGCCCGTAGTATTTGCTACTTCTGCTGTATGGCTAATCCGGTACTAGGAATCCCAGTTGTTTTTCCATCCTTGTCTGATTTAGATACTGTTCCTAGGCAAGAAAATCTGCTACCCACCTCAACTGGGCTTTCTGTGGTTTTCTCAGTTCACAGTGTGAATGCAAGGTTGGGTCCTCAAGAAAGTCGTCCCACAGATTTCTGTTTTGTTGTAAAACATGATTATTAGGTTCATAATGTGTAAAATTATAATATACTGTAGTTTGAAATTATAATTTTGAAATTGACGTTTAATAGGCTTTTTCTTAACACCTCCCTATTATCCGACATTTTCGCTTATCCGACGTTTATGTCGGATAAGCGAGACTCTACTGTATTATTATTATTTATTACATTCACGGTCCTGTGATTAATGAAGTTATAAATAGGAATTTCTGTAAAATAAAATGTAAAAAAAAAATATCGCCTTTTTTCGCCAGTGCTGAAGATGTTAAAGAAAAAGAAAAAAGGTAATCCTAAATCACTCTCGAGAAAACATAAATTTTAGGGGAAAAAATTTCGTTAGACGTTTGAGCCAATGAAGCAAGAGCTAGAGGCCAACTTAACCTACAGCCTCAGTGCTTCTGACTGAAAACAGATAATGAATGCCACATAGCACCACTACTGTGGCTTTAAATTTCATCCGAGAAACACCAAACAGACAAAAGCATGGTGTACGATAAAATAAAAATAAAAACAGAAGAAAAAAAGAAACAGAAGAAGAAAAAAAAAAATCCTATTTTCCTCCTGTAAACCGCGCAGTCCACGATTTATTCTCACGATTCGCTCTAACCGGCGATGGCTCGGTTGCTAAGCGTAGTGCTCTTATGTTGGCAAAAAGAAAGAGAAGAGAGAGAAAGCGCAATTGGTGGCGCTAACTTGTTTTAAAACCCATCAATTTTTCCAAGGGTGAAAGGAAATTGACTCGAAGCGACTCGTTTTTTTGGTGTTTTTTTTTTTTCCTTTCAGAAAAGGGAATGCCAACGAGCGGCAAATTTCCATCGACCTGTCTTGTTCCTGACCTGGGCATAAGAAAAATGCGGATCAGTTTTAAGCAGCTCAAAGCTACAAGACGAAATTGAAGTAAGAAAGGGAGGGGAAAAAAGTTAAAATTTCACTTTATAAGTATTGAAAGGAGAGTTAAGATTTCATTTTGTTACATGATTAAATGATTAAAGAAGCGCAACAATTTTGTTTGAATTCCTTTACAGATGAGAATTCATCAAAGGTTCATACAACGAGTTATTGAAAACTATTTTGCAGAAATTCTACAAATATTTGCATTTATTTCCGGTAAATGCAGATGGAATGCCAAAACTTTAATTTCAACTGCAAATCCAACATAAATTTGATTTTTTTTCTCCAGAATTTATTATTGATTATCGAATTTTCTGTTAAATGCTTGTGCAAATATTTTCATTTGTAGCGTATGTCTTTCTATTTCAGTTTGTATATTTATAAAATAAGAAAAAGAAGAATAGAGAAGAGGAAAAAGTGAACTCTCTCTCTCTCTCTCTCTCTCTCTCTTTCTGCGGTAAAGCAATTCGAGAAATCCTGCGGGTCTGACTTTCCATGTTCGCTATTGGAAAATGCGTTGAAAAGTGCACCTACGCAGTGTGCAGATCTGTTATTGGATCTGATAAAAGGACAAAGCAACTTCACCCTCCTCTGCAGGAAGCACCGATAAAAAATAGGCGATTTTTTTCAGTGATAAAACTTTGGGTTTGCATGTTTTTTTTCAAAAAATTCTACCAATAAAAGTACATTTTTCCGTGCTTAGCGCTGCTTTTACGCGCCCACGCAATCATCGTGCATATATTGTATAAATCATAGAGCTAACTCGACATCACAAATGGCTCACATTGCTCTCGCTTGTTAAGGAGAAATAAATTGCACGGGTTAACACACTCAAATGGCGTCCACAAAAATGTCAGCCACCATCAATGATGACACTCCTCGTTTAATTCCCTTTCTGCTAATTCATTCTAATAAAGGGTCGCACATCCTTATTTAGAAGAGCCACTTTACTTTTTCTCTCACTCTCAAACAAACATCACAATTAAGCATACTTCATAGATTAAAGAGAAACTAGACGAATTTTAAAAAAAAAGTTTACACATTCTAAACACTAAAAAAAAAACCGTGTAATTAGGTGCAGAGTCATCAGTGTGCCACACCTTTTTACACATGTGACTGGTTATAAAGCAGAACTTTGAAATCTGGGCCTTTGTTAAATAAATATATACCGGTATATATATTTCAGAATGATCTGATTCAATTAAAAATTAGAATCTCATTTTCGACAGCAAACCGGAGAAAAATAGGTGGAAAAGAAGAGAAATATAACTAATCACCTCATTTAATCCCATAATAAATAATAAACAATAATAGTAGAAAGTGGGGAAAAAATGTAATCAAGAAAATCCCAGAAACCTCAAATTAAATGCGTGATTCAATATTTCATCAGATACAATTTAATCTTTTTTTCTGCCATTCTTTATCACGAGTCCAAATGGCCTTCGCCAACAGCTTATTAGGTAGCGTTCGATCACACGCCTGACACATTTATTTCTCTTCGTCTTGACACGTCTAAATATTTCATCCTGACGTGACTTCCTCTTTGCAATAAAAGCAAGAAAGAAAATAATCCGAATTATACGAGCAAGAAAAATAAAAATGTATAAAAATGTTGCAGCGAAAATGAAATGAAAAGTGCAATGTTTACAATTCTTGGACGAAAACTGATTTGATTGTGTATCGCATCGTTAATTAACTCATCCCTCAGCATCATCTTGTTGCCTAATTGGAAACGTGTTTGCACAACAAGTCGGGTTCATTTTGAAATGATAGGAACGAAGCGACTGGATGGTTTTCAATTTGCTTCCCAATCAAATGTGTTGAACCACAACAGGAATGCTCATGGGCGCGCGTTCGAATGAATTTCAAACGCGTTTTCCGGCCCGAAAGGAGAAGTAGTAGCTCGTTTGTCACCTGACCACAGGCCACCACTATGTCATCAAAATGGAGCCATTCTTCCTTGTCGGCAACTGACATGAACGCCCCATGTTTTGCGGCGAATAAATCCTTCACTAAACGACACGTGTGGTAAAAAGAAATCATAATGTAGTATCAAATGAATTTCCCCGTTTATTCCTGCTGCGATAAAACCCTTTGCACGCTTTCTACATTCAACTCAATCAACATTTAAACCCATTCCGTACTCTTAATAAAATAAAATAAAATAAAAACAAAATAAAATACAAAAATACAGAAATAAACTTCAAACAACACAAGAAAGAAATACATATTGGCATTTCGTTTCTGTTTTTTTTTTCACCATTGGAAAAGGAAAAAGAAAAGAGAAAAGAAAGAAAAAAGAATCCCATAAAACAAACTAACTCCTGTTTTCCTGATTAATTAACTATTCCGACGCGGTTAAATAATTTTACGATAGCGACTGTGTTTTGCGAGAACGAATTTAATGAAACTCACTTATCTTGACTTCATTTGTTCCCATGGCACGTGCATGTGCCGACATTTCAACAGGAAATAAAAAATGAGTCACAAGCACCCCATAACATGAGCTTTTCCGCATGACTTTACCCTCATCTTGAATTTAGTATGCAGAAAAGACGACTGGCGTGTTAGAAGTTGTATGAATTTCGGTTTCGATTTTGTTCCTCGTTTCTTTTTCAATAATAAAGTGTTTTACAGTTCCGACAAAAATGCCTTCCGGTGACTTCTTTTTCAGGGAACAAAGAGAGCAAACAACGGGGACACTTACCTTTAATTCAGCGTGCGGTTGGAGCCCACGAGAAAACGCAATAAAAACAGTCATCTGAAAGCAGAAATAGATGGGAAAAAAATTTTTAATATCAAAATAAATAAAATATTAATATTATTCTAAATTACAAACAAAAAAATGTGCCGATCAATAAAACTTTCCATTTTTATATTGAATAGTAACGGAACGGACAAATCAATCCAGTGTGAAATAATTTTTTTTCGTGACAAGAGTCGAAATAAGAAGCAACTTTAAGAAAAAGCGACATGTTCACTCCCTAAAGGATAAAGGCCGTGATTTATTATTGCAAATCGAATGCGAAGCAAAAGGAAATGAGAGGCGTGAAAATGACGTCATTGAAACGACTACCTGAGGGCAAATCAGATGTTGATGACGATACCGATTCCAGAGACATGTTTCATTTGTTATCGTTATCAATTAGCCGTTTGTAATTAATGTCGGATAAAGCGAAGCGAGCTAATTTCCTACGTGCAGTTAATTCCTAGAACTAAAATTCCGCACCAGTGAAATAAATCCGTAGTCATTTTATTATTGATTTGTGCGAAACTCGCCATACACCAATGCGATTGATTTAAATTCCTGTCACCATAAACCAAAGGGTGCTAGCTGCTGCCTTTGGGGACTAAATCCAACACTCAACTAACGAACTGCTTTGTCATCACTCACTTTTTGAAAAAGGCAAAAAAGAAAAAAAAGAAAAAAGAACAACGTGTTCAATGTGCATTGATTCCAATTGCGGTTGAGTTGTGAAGCGCAAAATGCAATGGATTTTACTTAACGCGGCGCATTCTGCGCGTGCACCGAACGACACAAAGCTTTTAATTGCGATCAATTCGACTTTTATACGACGCAGCCATCTTTTGAGGGTTGCGGCTGAGATGCGAACGAGTCGCACCTGCGCTCGCATCGGTCCAAAAGAGGCGCTGTTTGTGCACCCAAATGGCATCGCTCGCCACCAGTTGGTCGGTGTAATTATCTGGCAGCAGACGAGCCGGATAAATCTCGGTGGTGGAGCGAGGAGCGAGGAGAGGAGAGGAGAGGATTGCATAGTTAGACAACGGTCCAAGTACCTCGTTTCACTAAAGCCCAAGTGCAACCTGGGATAACTGATTAATACAGGCCACTTTAGCCGACATAAGGCTTACATCGACTCCCGACTCTGGCTGCGAGCGATTTCTTCGTCCACTGCTCCATCGATTCGCAGAGTAAACAAAATCTAACGTGCCATCAAATTCAATATAATCCTTATTTCAGGCCGCAAGACCTCGCGTTAATAAACATAATCCCCGAACACACAACAAACACAATCAAACAATTGCCTCGTCCGTTAAACCGTTGTCTAATTCGCGTTCACCGACCAATCAGCGTCTCATCTGGCACCGAAACGCACCGCGTCATGATTGAAAACATCTGGCACCGACTCAACTCGAGACGAAACGATGCACCCTCAATTCAATTGCAATCTACTGTCGACTCGAATAACTACAAGTTGGCAAAAAACAAAACATGTCAAAATCAATTCAACACCTGCTGCTTAAAAAAAAATACCCTCCTTTCCGAGTAGTTTTTTTATCCGCAATTCAATTCACGCATGCGTCTGTTTACATCAAAATAAATATACATTTATTTCCACCCAAAGCGTGTATTCCGTGTGGATAACAATCCCCCAGTCAAGGCACGAGTTGCAAGGCTCTGCATAGACTGAGTGCAGGCTGCAGACACGTTTGCATAATAGAAGCGAAGGCGTTCTTCTCCCGCCCAACTTATCACACACCTAATGAATAAACGCGTATTAGGCATCCATTTTCATTTTCTAAGCCGTACACTGAAACTGAAGCGGCGCAACGAGCTGAGAGCTGGGAGCTGGAGCTGGAGAAGAGAAGAGGTGGAGGCAGAGCTGAGGAAGTCATTCCGATCACGTCAGACAGACTCCGTCCCACCAAATCGAGTGCGATCAACATCAAGTTCATTGAAAAAAGCATTCTACTTCCCCCTACCCGTCTTCTCCATCGCCTTCCTTCAACCTATCCAGCCAAGAAGATCATTAGACGCATCGACCCCTGTGTATAGTAACATCAAAGGGGAGGGCAGGGTTTAGCGTTCAATGTTTACTAGCCTCAGCTACCAGACGTGCGCTCAAAGATAAAGAAAATCCCACAAAAGCGTGATAATTCCCTCGGTTATTTCTGTAAAGATAAACATTTTTGAAAAATTGCTTCAAGCTGAGTCACCAACTAAAACTTTTCAGCGTTTAAAACTTTTCCACCGATATAAAAATAATAATACCGTCAGAAAAATTGTTTTAAAAAGAAACCTCATGATTTGCTAGTTTTGTTCTATTTTTTTTGTTTCGGGAAAAAATCATTTTCTTTTACACCGTATATACACTATATAGCCACAAAAATGTCGTCGCAGCGAGGGTCTAATTGGATGAAGTCATCTCATATGAGAAGGGCGATGCTGAGACTTTTGTTGGCTTCAATTGTGAGCTCCTATCGGCTCCCGCAGCAATAAATTATCTCCGCCACCTCGGCAACTCAAATCAACCCGAGCCGCACCTCCCATCACATCCTCTTTCCCACCTTCTCCGTACAACAACCATTCTGCCGTCGAATAACAACAAACACATTTCCTTTTTACGAGGATCACTTTTTCTGCGCTTCGCAGCTCAACATGAGCGATAGAAGAAAATTAAAACATTCATCTAAAGTCGAACAACTCAGAGCTGCGCACTCGAAACCTGATTAATATCGTAAGAACATAATCCCCCTATACGATTTTTATTTATCAAACCAAGCTGTCAGTTCAGATTTGTTGCACTTTTGATACTAAGAACTTCATTTCTGTCGAAGTATTGTTTTCAGTTTGTGTTATGATTAGTTTTCCCGCGTGGATTTAAGCCCGGTATAGGGAAGGGAAGGCAAGTCGGGCAACTTTTCTCCCCTCCTTCTGCTTCTAATCTGCTGTAATGCCAATAATTACGTTGTGCAAAGCAACAGAGCGAGGATTTACAGCCTCCTACGACAAGAAACCCCCTCGAAATTCTAAACGAGCGGCGCACATTTACGACACACGCTCCATCAAGGAATAAAAAATTTAAAAATTTAAAAAATTTAAAAAAGGCAAAGGGAAAATAACCAAACAGCCGAAATGTGCGTGTTTAAGAGCTAAAAATTTAACCAAACAGCTATTTAGAGCGCTTTCAACCGAATTTGATCAGTGTAATAAGGACGTTGCCAATCATTGATAATTTCATCATTCCCTATAGCAACCGTTGCTGGGTTTCTCATCAGGATAAAAAAAATAATAAAAGTAAATATAGAAATAAAAAATATAAAGTTGTTCTTGCAATTGAATAGCGTACATCCACTTTTTCAACAGACTTTGGCAATCTTGAGTGTAATCAAGTCTATACTAGTAAATGTAGTTATAGATTTTTTTTCTCTCATTTTTTTTTTTTTCCTTTGCGAAAACACTTCTTCTGAACTTGCAATTACCCGAGAGAGTTGACAAGTGTCATTTCCCAAAACAGCATAGCCATGAAAGAGTATCACGTGTCTCGTCCTGGGGGAATTGGCTTGAATTAGGCGAATCAATAAAACAAAAATTAGAGAAAAGAAATGCACATCATCATTATCAGCCGTCGAACAGGAAAAATCGATCAACGTGCAGTTCTGATTAAAACCAACACCATCACATTCACACATCCCATTATCAAACTCGATAAAATGTCACTTGAAATTTTTGGAAAAAATTACCTCGGGGAATATGAAATTGGAAAAAACGAAGAAAAAAAAAAGAAAAGAAAAAAAAAAAATATTGCAGTTTGAATTCAAATTATCAATTGAAAAAGAAGAAGAGTCACATCTAATTGAACCGTAACATACTAATTTATTTTTTCAGAGGAAGAAAGAAAATGATTTCACGCCATCTCCTTTCATACCCCCAAAAATTATAATGGCTCGTGCAGCATCATAAAGGGAGCCAATCAACACTGATTCATGATGTCTTTCAGCCTTCAATTTCACTTTTGTCAAAATGGGAAATTTCAAAGGAAAACATCACGGATTGATTCCGTGGCTGTGACAAGTGAATTCTTGCAATTCTAACCATCCGAAAAGTACATTTTTTATCGAGGGACATTTCTCTCACTCACGAGTTTATTGAAATGAAACAAAAACCCTGAAAAATTACACAAAGAAAGAAAAAAAAACCGCACATAAAACTCGTTTCCAGTGTTTTCTGTATCCGAAATGTTTGCATAAAATATTAAGTTCTCGAGAAGGAAAAGAAAAAAAATCTATTCAGAAACAAATTTTTCTAGAATTTTTATTCGAGAGAAGCAGCAAAGCAGCAAGAGACAAAAGAAAGAAAAAATGAATACAAATTCCAACTGGGCAAACCAAAGCATTCACCAAAATTGCATGTATCAATTTAAAAGACACGACTTGTTAAATTCAACTTCCCTGTCCAGATTGCTAGTCAAGTGATAAATAAAATGAGGAATGAAGCTGAAGTGGGCTTCGTTTATCTTTGCTCCCCACGTGCAACGAGAACAAGCGACGCAAGACTTGCAGTAGCCTTTGCCATTTCTGGTGCCCCCTCCGGTCGCCATATGGGAATATGGCAAAAAGAGCAAAAGGAAGTCCCACAGTTAATAGTGGAGTGTCTGAAAGGAAGATTTCCTTCGACATTGTCGTGGGATTCAAAGGGGGCAACCAATCAAGGGAAACAATAGGGAGGGTCACGAGGAAAGTGAATGAAGAAGGGGGTGAAAATATACACGACCACTTCCTTATTCATAACTCAGAGCATCGAGCGAATAACACAAGTGTCAAGACTCCTGGCGCGTTTGACTTGGCTCCCTTGTATTTAGTAGAGGGCGCCCTACAAACACCACGAGCAGCCAACGCCAACAAAAATCAATACAAATTACCTCGCACACAACTGCAAGCGGCAACACCCACATCCACCCACTGGGCAACGCCTTCTCGTGGATGGAAAGATTTCCTACAGCCAAACAACATCGGAATAACTTATTATCAAAAGATAAATACGAACACAAGTGCAATGGGATAGTTTCCTTCTGGAATTTCATTCATTTTAATTAACGAAAATTCGGCTTTTAAAGTTACGTTTTTATTGTTTTTACTTTTCAGAAAAAGAAAAAAAAAGAAAGGAAAAAAAATAAATCGACAAAAAAATGGCGATTGTAAATCAACTTAATGAAAACTCCGTGTCACATAAAAAAAAATAGTTTTGCAGGCAAATAAATATTCGTGTTTTCGTAAATCGATAGACCCACCACTGTTACTCCAAGTGCTACACACCTCCAGCTTAAATAAACAAAAAATATGAGAATGTTTTTTTTTTTAAATTTAAAAATATATTTATACAAACAAAACAAAACGCGTCTATCGATTTTATAAAAATCCACACTCATTTGTAGTAATTAATTTGCACATAAAATTCCCAACATTTTTACATTTTTTTTTTATCTTTTTCATTTCTTTAACTTACATATAGCGCAGGGATCAATGTGCATATCAAGTTTTTCGCAAGTGAGGATTTAGGGTTTAAACTACACATCATTTCCGCGAAGAAACCGCAGAAAGTATGAAAAGCGCCCAAAATTATTCAAAACTTAAAACTCTAAGAAAATAAATAAATAAATAAATAAATGAATAAATAAATAAATAAATAATAACATGCATTATAAAAGCTGTGCATTCGAAATTAAAGTAATTATTCATTTAAAATATTGCACGTAACACAACAGTCGTAAAATGTGCACATTTTCCCCCGCTCACTTTATATAATTTAAGATTTCAATCCAAATGTAGCAGTTTGAATACGATCGCATTCACATCCAATTGCATGTTCGACAAATTTGGCATTATTCATTATGCTAACTTTGAAATGGATGACGAAAAGTGTAGTTTTCGAATTAATATTCAAACGGGGATTGCCAAAGCAATATTTAACCAACGTGAAGTATACTTAATTTCGTTTTCAACTCCAAGACCAGCTGCAATGCATCACTTCAAATGAATTCCACTCCAATCCCTATACAATACTCACAAGCCATTGCGGAATAAATATCGGTCGCTTCGCCGCTGGCTTATTAAGGTCAAAACCAAAGGAGTGTCAACATTCGGATTAATGAGCATTTAAGCCTTGCGGATTAGTTCGCATCCTGTTGGTGACAACTACAAAGATATTTGAAAATTCGAAAAATGGAACCTGAGACGGCCTGAGCCCTACACTGCACCCGATGATAACGCTTGTTTCCGAGTACAGTATCAATATCGAGATAATAATAGTGACGTCATGTTCATACATTTAAATTTAAATTGTTTAGAAATGAATGGAATGTAGCCTGTAAGATGTTTATCGTGGAGTAAACAAGCCAATAACACTAAAATAAAAAATATGGCCATAAATGAAGAGGGGGACAAGAGGGCAGACGAGCATAATTGAGAGTAAAAGAACACTAACAAAACTTGATTAATGCCAAAGTCGTTATTCTCAGTGACTTTAATGAACTTGGATTACTGAATGCGTCATGTGTTAGCAATTTGTTCCTCCTTATCACGAGAACTGCTGTATCAAGATGTCCATGTTGACAACAGAAAGAAACCGCATGACCAAATCGCTCTTTTCGATATACTGTAGTCGCAACAATTACTAAGTTTACATGGCCACAGTTTTCCCGATTAGTAAAAAAAACTGAATTTTATTTATCTCGAAAACCGGTTGTATGTATACATAGTGTAAGTTTTCTGGTAGACTTGACACGACATCGTATGCGACTTCTCCTCAAAGCAAGAAGTATTAAAATTTGTTGTAAAACCCAAGAATACTTCATTTTTGTTTTTAATTGGTGCCTTTTTTAATAAGGGCAAAAAATATCGAGGTTAGTGCAGCACTTTCACGCTTGCACGGGTGTTTGCCTGCAAACGGCGATGCACAAAACGCATAAAATCTACTTTGTGGAAATGGAAATTAGCATGTCTTTTGCGGAAAACTGGTTTGTTTACATGATCAAATGCTCTAGAAAAGCAAAATTCGAATTTTTAATTTTCTTGAAAACTGTGGCCATGTAAACTTGGTAATTGAGTAGATAAATGAAAGCTTATTTAATTTATTTAATTGTACGACATGTTTCTCCTATCAAGGCCGAACATGTACAGATTTTCCTTTTCCCTATACAATTTTCACACTTTCAACAGGAAACTCTGACACAAAAGATCGGAATAACCAAGAAAACTCTACCAACTCTAACAATACCGAGAGAAGGAAATTAAGGTTTAATGAAATTCCAATCAGATGATGCAATTTGACGCTTTGGCAAAACTATAGAGATCAACGGTTTCGATCATCTCAACAAATAATACACAAAACGATGTCCCCTTTAGCCGTTAAAGCCTGAAGTTCGGAATAAAATCTTGCCAGTTTCGACATTTGTCGCATCGGGAATCTGAATGTCACGTGGGAAAAGGAAATTTAAAAAAGGAAAAAGCGGAAAAGTCTATCAGATAGAAAAAACACACCGTAGACAACCGAAGAAGAAAAATTCTACAGCAACAGCTGCTTGTAATGCAATTTTATTACATCTTTTGAGCAATTGCTTCAGAAGACATTTTCACTTTAATGACTCTATTAACGATTGAAATCGTTTCCCATTCGGGGTCTGAAATGTTCTACTGCCTTCTATTTTGCCGGATATCGTATAGATTTTTAAGAGGCTCCAGCCATGTTGTTCCTTTTTCCTCCGTCTTTTATGAAGAGAAAAAAAAAGAAGAATTTCTTCGGGTCCCGTCACATAAAAAGGAAGTCAAAAGCGCTAATCGATTCCAATTTAATCTCTAAGTGGCTCTTGGAAGGCAAGAGGAGGGACAGATAATAAGCCTTTGTCATTTTTGAAAACTAAAATGTCAGACTGCTCACAGCAATGGAGGAAAAATGTATATATAGAAGCAGTAAAATGGCGTTTAGAAATGAGCAGCCTATAGAGTACTTCCTGTTTATCCAAACCAAACTCGAAACGAGACATTTCTCAACAGTTCTAACGTTGCCAAACTGCACAAACTACTTACTAACAGCAACTAATCAACGCCATTTTTAGTTGTCTAATTTTTTTCCCCCTTCTTTCTTTGTGTAAAGAGTTTTCTCTTAAGTGCCCCATTCACCATTGAAACTTGAGATACTTCAACAGTCGTCCATTAAGCACCTATAAACCCTTTCCAGTATATGATAAAAGAAAGAAAAAAATGAAGGGGGGGCGAACAGGAAGAAGATCGGCGTGACGTGGGGAAAGTAATTGTGGTCAAAGCGAGGTTCATTGACCTACGCGAGGTGTCTAATCTCCACGACAAAAAGAAAAATAAAAGTCTAAACAAAACCCAAGAGGGTCTCCATCTGGTGACAAGTGTAAGCAACCTGCATCAAGTTTCTAATTGCATGTGAATAATTAAAAGAACAAATCAGAGCGCCTGCACCGGGGATTTACTCAGTGAAAATGAAAAATATCCTTCGCTGCCCTGTGACCGAACACAATCCTCTTGTTCAGTCGCCATGTTTGGCCAACAACTCTTAAATAAACACATTTTAAAATATCCCCTTCTTCCTTATCCACACAAACACATACACATTTGTCTTCTTCCTTTCCCTCAGTTTTTTCTTTTAAACTTTCTGTCTTTAACCGCCCACTAGAGCTGAAAAAAAGGCACAAAAAAATTGTTTGCTAAAGGACATTTGTCGACTTTGTTTTGTCTTTTCTCCATCGAACACAAATAGCATTCATTCCCCTATTGTTTCAACTTTCAAGCAATATTTTTCTTGGAAATTCGAGAAACTGGAACGATTATTACATTGAAATGGAAAGAGTGTGCAAACGAGAAGACAAGTTGCTAGATAATCTGATGCAAAGTAAAAAGCTTACGAGCAGATTGTTATCATATGGTGGTTGTGCACTTCACTTCTCCCTCTTTCACCTTTCTAATCAATAGCTGCAGCAAACAATTGCACCTGCCTCTTTCCCCCATTTACGCTCATCTAAAAATTACTTAGCCTCATATTGAAATCGAGGCTGCATAGCCAACGAATTCAGCTGAGCCACGCTAGCCGCAGGATGCAATCCAATTACATTTACACTCCACACAGTCATCGCCACTAACTCTTTCACCTTTCTTTTATTATCATCGAGTCAAACCAAACCCAAAACCAGTCAATTTCGCTCGCTGACCCTATTTCGTAAAATACTTAGCAAACTCTTATCTCGTTATGTGTCCATCAAAACCAGACTTAAATTACGATCTTCACGTGTCAATCACGTGATGCAAACACATAAAATCAAAACGGCTCCAAAGTCCTTCATGATTTCAACTGTTTTCCGAATGACTCATTCGAAAATGGAGGTTCAAGTGTTTTTTAAACAAAATAAAAAGAAATTTAAAAAATAAAATCCACAAGTAGAGCAAGTTGAAATTCAAGTTTTTTTTTTTCATTTCTTTCGCTGCATTCAAATCAATTGAGGGTCCTAACAACCCCAGTCCAACCCTCCTTTATCCCTCTTCATTCCACGCCGGTAATGATGAGCCCCCTAGGACCCTTCACAAGTCTACCAACTGCCCCTTACAACAGGGGGCAGTGGAAAATTGCACCCCCACGGGCTCCGCGCAGCTGTGTACCGTGAATTCGCGACCAAATTCTAATTACCAGTAAATTAAGGCACCGATTCAAATGGAAGGGAACGACAACTGCCATAAGGTAGGACACGTTGAGGTTAGGGTCACTGAACTTGTTGCATTTCCATCAACTTAAATGATTGTACACACAAAAATGAAAGAAGGAAGAAAAAAAATATGCAAAAAGGAGATAACCGAGCGAGCTCTTCAAATTGAGGATATCAAACAGAAATTTTATTCCGCAAATGACGTCAATATTAGCCCTAACGAGCTCCCCTTCACCGCCAATGGACCCGTTCTGCATTAAGTGGATCCCACACCAAGAAGTAGCCCGCGAGGTGCAACCAGAAACGCTATAAACACAGCCTCGATAAAGGCGAGGGGTGGAGGAGAGAGAGAGAGAGAGAGAAGAGAGGGAGAGAGAAACAGAAATAACTCGTCGATGAATCCAACCCCCGCTCCGATCACGCGGATGAAACTTGATGGAACGTCAGCCAGGTGGGCAACACCCACGCCCGAGGCATGCAAACCACGCCCAAAACACACAGCTGCCGCGATGCCAACTTTTATATGAAAAGTGAGGTAGAACAAGAGGCGAAACACGAGCGGTCATCGCGGAGCGGGGATGGAGGGGTGGCGAAGCGGTAGTGTGTAGGGGCCAGCGAAGAACAGCTGCGGATTTTTCTTACCTTGGCCTTGGGGCACGAAAAGCACGTCGAAGAAAGCTCGCTTCACATGAGCAGATGGCAATGTTGGCTTTGTCCTCGTTATCCAACCTCGGATCCTAATCGGATTAAGATATCCACAGCTCAAGAGCGAGGCGCCAACACCAAATACAAAGAACGGGCGCCCAAACGCCGCGTTCGTCCGTCTCGTGCTGGCCGCAACAACGACTGACGGGGATTCGGTTCCGTGCGTGGCGCTGCGAGGCTACGGTCACGCACTCTGGCGGCAGTCGGGGGAACTCGAGCGCCTCGCTTAATGCAACTGAGCCGAGCGCATATTCCCGCGCCGAGCATACACCTGACCACAACTGTCCACATGTTTACACACAATCGCCAGGACGGTGAAGGGATTAAGCGCTCGTTTTGAATTTTAAAATTGTTGATTTTAAAAAAAAAAAAGCTGATGATTAAATTGGTCTTCGGAAAAAAAGAAGAAAACACACAGTGACGTTCCATTAATTGCTTTCCCTCCCTCCCTTCCTCCCTCTAAGATATCTCCTTGAGTTAAGATGTTGGCGTGCCTCCAGAGTCGACCAGAAGAGATGAAAATGTGACACGCATTTTATTAACGGCAGTGAAAGTGTATCAAGTCACTTTCTCGTGGTTTCAAAGGATGCTGTGGCCATTGGCTTATGAAGTGTGATCCCATTTCGTCATTAGCATGTGCCTCGAGGAACCTGCATAGGAAAATCAATCAGCATCTCGTTTACGTACCCTTTGACTCCTGGCTGGGGAGCAATTAGGCTTATGGCAATGCATGGAAATTGTTCATGCACCCTCTTCTTAACATGCTCTGCGTTTGCCGAGTGTATCGGAATATTTAGTGACCCCGGAATAACATTGGAGATGGTAGAGCGACGGGAAATTGAGATTTTTTTTTTGTTATATAGAGGGATGAAAATAAACGGGGAGTAGAGTGGATTTGTGTAAGAAGCCAGTGAAACTCGTGGTAAGAATGCGGTCACGTTGTGGTCCATGCATATTTAATAGGGAGGGGAAAAAATGAAAATCTTCTTTGCCATTCAGGTTTATCATCTCGAGAGTTGGCAAATTGAAATGCAGAAGTCGGTAAGTCAAATTGATTCGAATATAAAAATTTGGCAGTTAATTAAAAATTTAATATAGAGGAACTGCTCGGCGACCATTAGGTTGATCTTGTGTATACGATTGGGTTTTGGAGGAGTGGTTGGAAAAAGTCAAACAAGAAGTCGAAACGACGTGGAAGAGATAAACGGAGCCCGGTTTGGCCTTTTTCGTTTCTTTTCTTTTCTTTTTTTCATTTCTTCTTCACCCTTCATTCTGACTCGGTATAATTTAAGTTCCGTGAAACGTAAATAGAATTAATTGGAGTTTAGTCGAATCACAAAACTAATTTGTTCCTCGCTCATTAACGCAATTCGACTCAACTGTCATTTCGCTTTAAACCCGCCATCAAAAACCAATCCCTTTTTTATTTCTGTTTTTTACAATCACCTTTACTGTCACAGAAAATGAAAATAAAAATGAAATAAAATTTGTCGATAACTTTGTAGAATCAAGTACAAACCGGAAAACCGTCAACTTGACCGTACCAAAGCAAAATTTCCTTAGGAAAAAAGAAATAAAAATAAAAATAAAAAAAATAAAAAAAAATAAAAAAAAAAATAGAATAAAAACGGGGGCACGAAGAACTAATAACATCAAACGACTAATATAAAAGAAAGGGAGTCGAAAGTTTCCGGCTGAAGTCAGTTACGATCTTTAGAAAAAAATCCGTTTGACGATAAGGAGTTGGCTCAGTTTGGTGCAAATGGAGCTCAATTCTAGTCTCAAGTCCAAATAAAACACAATTTGGTCTACAAGACAAGCACCAGCGCCCTCTGCCGATTGATCTGAGACGCAGGGCGGACGCCAAGCGAACGCGGGGTGAGGAGTCCGCATTCGCCGTCATCTTTGATGACCAGCCAAGTGCCTCGTCCATGTTATTCAGGAGCACCTCGTTTAGACGAAATCGGAGACGCGGGTACAAACGTCGAGCAAAATACCACCGACAAGTTAAATGAATGTAATTCAAGCCGACGTCTGCAACGGAAAAATCCAGGAAAACATTTCGGCGTTGGAAAAGTTTAAATCGTAAAAGAAAAATATTGCCTCGACGCTGTAACGAGGGTCGGATGCAAGGAAGTGATGATAGGGATTCCAGGAAAATGGCGGCGCTCAAATGACCATCCAAGACAGAGGGCGATGCCATGAGAAATTGGGGCTTATTCGAGTCAAAGAAGGGAAGGGAAAAGGATGAAGAATATGGCCAAGGAGCGGAGAGGACCAGCAACGCGTAATTACTCTTTTCGCGACCACTTTTCGACGCATCTATCACGAAAATCGATTTGCATATACCGGTCTTAAATTTAAAAATTATATTTGGGAAGAAAAAAAAGTTAATCCGGGCAGAATGGTCGTGGAAGATAAGGCCATTATGAAATAAATTGGCATTATTCACATAATAAGGAAAATAGCCATGTCGTGTTGCCCATCATTTCCGGCAGGCGGCTGTCAATTTCCGAAATAATTTTGTACGAAACTTTTAAAGGATGGGGGAACGTTGCAAATTTTTATTGAAATTAGAATCCCCCAACCACTTCACTGTCGGCCAATTTGCCAATTACCTACAATCCAATTTATTTGCCACTCACTTGCCAGCCCCAACACTTCGTTTTTTCATCATCAAATTCAAACCCCTCGTCTTGTGTATGGACCGGGAATTTTTTGCTTTTGGTTTTTTTTTGCTTTTTCTTTTTTTTGTATTGCAAAGTATGAGGTCAAAGGGAATTGATGGTCTTCCAGAGCAAGTCGCGTCATCAGTTAGACTAACACTTTCCCCTACACCGACATCTGGATTTCTTCCAACATCCCATGGGGACGGATATCGGATGGTCCACCAACTTTGGCCGGAAGCGAAGCATCACCCAAGTGACCGGAAATTCAATTGAGGCGCAGGAGTCAGTCGCATATAGCAATCAAGTAAAACGTTTGAGAAATGCGATAAAAGAGCCAGGGGTCACTTGATTTGCCTCATTAAACCACGATAGATTGAATGACTGGCGGATCACGACCGATGACCCACATCTTTATCCAATGGGGGAACGTGAAAACTAAAAAAAAAAAATTAAAAAAAAAAAAAAAAAAGATTTCCTCACGCATATGAGAAAAGTTTGAAATTGCATCAATTTCTCAGTTGGTAATAAAGCAACGATTAATTAGTGGGATGCAAACTTGAACCCATTAATATCTCGCTTCACTTTTAATGAGGGTTTCTACCAAATAGACACACATCTCAAACTTGCAAACACCCAATTAATGGCACAGCTCTTTTCGGTCGTATTACCAACGTTTCAGTGGCCGGGAATCAATAGAAAAATGCTGTAACGAATCGCTTCAAAGCGCATTTTTATATATTCATAATGACTTCAATGTGAGCAGCACGAGGTGAAAGGTGTGAAACACACCGGTTCGCAGGTCATTCGATTTGCGGGGCACGACGGCCAAAATCACCTTGTTAAAGCTTCATTCGTGCGTGGGAATTGGTGGCCAACGGATTAAATTCTTACCACTTTGCAGTTCCGTCTGCATTTTTAAATAGTTTCAGGTGTTTTCCTTTTAATTCGCTGTTGTTGCCTCCTGTGTTTTTCTCCATTCCATTTTATTTTGGCAACTGTTTTGAAAACCAACTCAAAAACACTACAGTTGCATTCGAAACATTTTCGCGTTTCTCGCGATAATTGAGTTTATCTTCGATCCGAAACAAAAACTCTCTAAAAATTTAGCCGACACACACCTGGCATACCAATTGCTGCACCGGCACATCATCCTTTAGGTATGTTTTTTTTTTTTTTTTTTTTTTAACATTTATAAATTTGTAATATTTATAAATTATCAAATATTTCAACTTCCAAATCAGTTTTAGAATATTATTTTACTTTGGAAAATAAATTGAATAATTCGATTTGGCCATTGGAAACGAGATTACGGTGTAGTCCGCTTTACTTTCAAAATTGTTACATAATCCGTTATTGTTTACACACTAGTGTGTTTTTTTTGCTACTAAAATCTGTTCTTTACAAGCCATAAAAACTAAAGCATAAAACAAACCACGAATGAAAAACGTTTCTAATGGTTTCTGCAGCTATAGTACAACAAAACAAAGTAACCATAAAACAAAACAGGAGAAAAAACTTCACAAACATCTTTTGAATGCAGCTATTGATTGGAAGCAGCAAGGGTGTGGCCGTAATGGTACTTCTAAGTATCTAAAACTCCATCAAGAGGCTTTTGGCCGAGCATCTTACATTTCGATTGCACTTATTTTTGGCAAGGTATTCCCAACATTTATGCGCGCCCATTACCAATTTTTTTTCCAATTATTAATTGACACAACCTGCACTTTTTGGCATCCATTTCCTACCCCTCAAATAAATATAAATTTTAATTAAAGGCCTTCCAATGAAATTGATCAAAAAATAAAAAATAAAAGCAAACACGAACATCATTTTCGTTGATTTTTTTTTTTGATTTTTTTTACTTTAGCAAGATAAATTTTAAACCAAAAAAATTGATTACAGTTGCAAGTCTAGCAACTGGTGTTGTTCGATATCATGAATTTTAAACAAACTACAGCTGCTGTACGTGGCACATTAGGAAAAACCCGCCAGCATTTTTTTTTTTATTTATTTATTTATTTAGTATTTTTAATCATAGCAAAGCAAAGGCGAGTTCTTAATGGACCCCTCTCCTCTCTCTCTCTCTCCTTCTCTCTCCAAATGTAATTTAATTTCTACATCTGCAACGCATTAAAAACACGAGAAAACGCGGACACAAGTCCATTACTGGATCCCCCTTTTGTCATAATTAATTGTTCATCAACAAATTACTTCTGAAGCAAACAAAAATATAAAAAAACAAAAATAAAGGAAACTCATTTCTATTAATGCACGTACACGAGAAAAGCGGGGCGATTGTGGAAATTTTCATCAACAACAAACAAGTAAGAACTAATAATGCATGAACTGGTTAAAAATTCCGTATGCGATAACACCTTTTATCGAGTCAAATTGGAGTGATTCTGGTTCCCGCCTTCGTTACTGAATCGTACTGATGTCGTTATGTTGATTTAATTCATTAGATTCAAGCGTGCCGTGTGGATATTTAATGCATGTTGCGTTTTCTCCTTAAGAAGAGTAACATAAAACCGAATGAAACCTCTTCTAACCGGAATTAT
This sequence comes from Strigamia transsilvanica, assembly GCA_034701245.1. Taxonomy (NCBI): domain Eukaryota; kingdom Metazoa; phylum Arthropoda; class Chilopoda; order Geophilomorpha; family Linotaeniidae; genus Strigamia; species Strigamia transsilvanica. The sequence goes on along the minus strand of JAQIXU010000404.1, from coordinate 8,942 downwards.
CACAAAAACATGAAACTGATTCGGCAAAAAGCCGGACGTGCATTTTTCTCACTCGAACTTGCAAACCATGCAGGCAAGCCGATTTTTCCAAAAAGCCCCATTACGGTCAGGCACTCATTTTCATTTACCAAGAAAAGTGATGTTCAAAACCAACTAGGAATGAGCAATGGATCAGTTTTACAACCCAAGTGCTGAGGGAAACGCCATCAAAAAGCAGAAACGCAATTGGCTGGGGATTTGAGGTGTCGCAAATCCCCAAATGGAATAAAAAGAGCATAGTGAAGAGAAAGAAAAAGAAGAAAAAAATCTGAAAAATAAAAAAATAAAACTCAGCTGATGATAGAAAAAAAAAGAGGTATAGGGGAGATGAGTGGCACCCTTACTCTCTAATGAGCGGCCCCTCGTGAAACCAAACTGCCATTAGGAGGCAATAGAAAATGCCAAGCTCATGTCCATGTGACCGGATTGATGCCATAAAAACCAGTGGGGCGGAAGTAGTGCGCATGCTCCAATCTCAAATAAGACAATGGAGAAATGAAGAACAGAAAAAAAAGCAAAAGAAAAATATTAGCAAAAAACAAGGCGAGGAAATGATGCATTAATTAGCACAAAATTGAATCAAAATTCATTTCCAACATAATTGGGTCGATAATTGAGCTAAAAACCACGTGACATGCATGGCGTGCGAGCATCAAATGCGCATGCTCGAGCACGCGAATTAGCAAATTATTAGTTGGGAAATTTTCGAGTGAAATAAAAATTATCCCATTAGAAGTTCGTTGCAAGGAGGTGATTGCAATCAAACAAGATGGAGAAGACAAACTAATTATATACAAGAAAATTAATTGCAAATATTATTAGTCACGTTCTAATCAAATCAGTTAATTATAGTTTCCTACACCGAGGGATCGGCTACTTGTTTATCCAGCTCTTAAGTAAATCAGCTCTACCCGTTTAACTAATTAAATATTCATCTTTTTTTTTACGAATTGCAATTAATCGGGTAATCCAATTACCAAAAGTCGATAATTCGCAACTGTCCCTTTATCACCATCTGCGCACCTGCTCGATCGGTTAATTATCAAGGGGTGGACGAACCTCCCAAGGGCCAACCCTATAGTTTGATTCACCATTAATTGCCCGCTATCAGCATGCCACTCGTTAGAGCGACTGTCGGAAACGTCGCACGCATTTCGAGCCGGAAAACTCAAAGTGTCGGATGGGTGGCAATGTTTTTCCCACTAAAGCTACCGACGACTGCACGCGAGTTCGATCATTTTCATCAACTCGTGTCCACTGTGTTGTCAGTCGACATCAAAGCTGCTTTTGCCGCTGCGCTTTTGTTCCTCTCCACGACACGCGTACATGATGAGTTAATCGAAATAAATCCCCGCCCTAACACGAACCATATTTGTTGACCGGAAATGAGTTTCTGTCCTCGATTAAAAGACTCCTCGATGCGCTGCATGTGAGACTGAGAACACTTTCTCCATTTCATATTATGCCACTTGTTTCGTTTACAGATAAACATTGCAGTGCATCGGTCGTAAATTTTGACTTTTACAACTTTGGGATGTTGAATTCAGTTTTGGATCGCTTCCAATTACCCAAATTACCCCCCCCCCCCCAGTAATCATGTGATTTAATGTAATCAGTGTCATTTTTCACGGGTGCTGTACGGGATTATCGACAATTTAGTCACGAAAATTCTTTACACTGAATAAATCCCGAATTCCTAATGAACCAACATCCATAAACTTTAGATATTTTTTATATAAACTCTAAAAAAAAAAATGGGGGTTTATCGGTGATAAACTGTTCCTATTGGGCAATTTTTAAAGAATACTCATTGGTGATTGGATAATGGTTACATAAAAATAAAAGGTTTTGATCGACGTCTATCATATTCGTTGATTTAGTGCATTTCATTACGAAAATCGCTCAGATTCCAACTAATCCATTTGCCGCATTTCCATTCCCAGCAAACAACGACACAATGTTTATCTGCCCTGACATAATCACATCTTTCAAATTGTTGACATATCCGATCATTTGCTCAAACTCTTTTATTTCAATACCTCGAGCGAAATTCTAAATACCTTCAAAACTCGACGGATCGCTTCCATTCCATTCCGTTCCATTCCATTCCATTCCATCCTATTCCAAACATCTAAATAAATTAAACCAATTTCGCTCATTGATTCGGAACACATAATGGACGATAATTTCTTCTTTGTCCCTTCCTCTTTTCTCTTTCCATCAGCCCACACACAGTTATCCACAGACGTTCAGGCAGCGTAAATAATTGAAACTGATGCATGATAGAGGACACACATGACGTGACTTGATCAACAAAGCGTGTCCTTATATTGATTCCGTAATCAATAAATTTACTTCTCGCCTGCCAGTCACTATTCAATCAATTCAAAAACAGACTTCAATTCGCGCATCATTTTTGAAACTTTTTTTTTTTGTTTATATCTGTGTGATGAGATGTGAAGCATGTGGTTGCTACGGTAACAGCATCTTGCTGATATTTCGACCACCGGAAACAGTGCATCGGAAATCTGGAAAGGGTGATTACAGTGCGAGAAGTTGGCGTGACTTTTCGACTGTGAAAAACCGTGTCGAGCAACGAGCAAAGCAGAAGTATGAAGGAGGAACTTAAAGAAATAAGAGAAAAGACAAAGAACAGTGTGCTGGAAGATTCGATCGATTTATTTCACTACAACACGTCCATTCAAGTCCATTCTAATGCAATGACACAACGGTGGAGGGTAAAAACGTTTATGTTGGAGTTGAATTTTAAAGCAGTTAGTCAAGTAGTGTTGAATCTAGGATTCAATTTGATCAGAATTGCGCAAATGATTTAAAGAAACGAAAACTTTTTTCTACACTTGACCTTTAAGTTTCCAATCATTGCTAGGCATGAAAACTATCCTCCAAAAAAATGATGATAATAGAAAAAATGAAATGTGTATTTGTATGCATTTTTTCTAAGTGTGAAAAACAATCAAATTCCATCTTCAAAGTGAAACACAAGATTCTAAAGCTGAATGACTTGGCCCAGAGCCCAGCGAGTATTAAAAAAATGAAGGAATAAAGAAAAAGAAGCAAAAAAACGCAGTTACTTTTTCAATTTTGGAAATAAAAACCGCACAAACCAATCTCAAATGTGATAAATGCACAATTAAACTGTTAAGTCTCGATATTATCCACTTATTCAACTATTTTTTTTAAAGAGAAACAAAAATAAATAGCCTATGGTAAAATTTAAAAACATAAAATTTTTTTTGCTCATCCTTAAGCAAAGTTCTTTTCAGACCACAATCAGTGGCTTCGGTGAAAAATATTGACATAAGTCTTGGCAGTTGCCTTAGCAACGGAAGATGGAACAGAACAAGGGAGAAACGAGCGAGCCCATGTGGGAAACGGTTCCTGCAACAAGGTCCAATCACCAATGCGTCTGGTTTAATGATGTGCCTCATTCTTTGTGACGTCACTTTTCATTAATCATTTAGAGCCCACAAAACCACAAATATCATGCGCAGTACATAAACGAAGATGCAAAAATCAATCAAATTTGTCATTTACTAATTTAACTTACAAATTTTCTCGACCGATTGCGTTCCGATGTCATCCAATCGGCGATTGGTCGACTTGCCTCTAAACAAATCTATTTTCCTGGCCTCTAAGCTTTTTCTTTCTTTTCATTTACCAACCAGGTGTCCGAATTCCCACCCATGTGCATCCTTTCATTATCCACAGACGGCGTCGAGCACACGTGGCATTTCTTGCGAAAAGCTTCTTATCGAAAAAGCCAAACACTATACGGTAAGATACACATCCAAATAAAAAATAAAAAATAAATCGGAACCGACTACTTTGAAAATATCTGCGGTAATAGAAAAAAAGAAATCAAAGAAAATTAATGAACTAGAGGAGAAAAGGAGAAAGAGACGAATAGAAAACAAAAGTGAATAGGATGCAAGGCAGTGAAGCCATTTCGAAAGGCAGAGCTTCTTAGAGCGTGTCTCTAATTTTGTCCCCGTTGCAGCCGAGAAAGGAAGGGAAAGGAAAGAAGAGTAGAGAAGGGGATCAGAGATGTGTGGATGGATGAGAGCTGCACGTTTCTTCTCTCATGCCGAGTAGTGGTTGTAGCTGCTGGTGAAATACGACTCCTTTTAAGGTCCAAAAGAAGTCTTCTTCTCACATTTCTCCCTCACCATGGTCGATATGAAGAAAGGCAACAAAATAAAAGAATAATGAAGCATTACTTATATATGTGTATCTATATACCTATATACCTACATATATATATTTTTATATTTTTAATATTTTAAACTCGACATCAAGTTTTCCACTTTTTCCACATTTGGAACTGGGATTATTTATGTCATTAATATATTTTCGTCTCTAATCGATTTTAAATTTTGCATCATGCTTGATTTTTTTTTTTTTACATTTCTTTCTCGTTCGTGCCTTCTTTTCTTCGATTCCAAATTTGGAACGATGAAATTGCATCTATTTTATTAATCTCCTTTTTTTTAATCTCGCGTTGTAATCTCAGCGATTAAAAACGAGTAAGTGACGGGAAAAGAAACGAGTGTCATTTCTTTACACTGTTCGAAGAAAGAAAAAGGGAACGCCAACGCTCGCGGAAACCCGGTTGCTATAGCAACGGGTCATCTTGAGCAGTTGCCGATATACACTCGTGTCACAGTTGCGATGACAGCACCCACACAAAATATCCAGCAAATTAAAACCAAAGTCGCTTCGAAGGGAGAACGCTGTTGACACCGACTCTCTCTCTCACAACCAAAAATTCCCTCCGAATATTCTGGGCCCAGCACTCGCCTACACAGACACAAACGTAGGAAATATTCAAGAAACATAATGAAATTCAGCTGCTAATAAAAACGCCATCCTCCGTGTGAAGAATGATCATCTAAATTGCAAATAAACGTTTTCTTGAGGCAAAAACCTCGGCAAAAACCCAAATATATAAATATTAAATCATACATTATTTGCGGAAATTTCCATCTTAAAAAAAATGCACATTTAAAATTAAAAAATATATATAAGTTATATATTAAAAATAATTAAATTTTTTTTTGTGTGTTTTTGAACATATCAATTGAGCAAAATTTAATGAAACGACATCAAAATTGGTTGAGCTTTCGCAATTGGTATCTTCAGTCCCCCATTACGAAGGCAAAGTGCTTTGCTTCAATAACGGGGAAGATAAAACCAATGGGAACGGAGAAAAAAAAAAGGAGACGAAGTAGTAAGACAGCAATCTGAGTATAAAGTGAAGCAAGCCAAAGCAAATATTGATCCACAGGCTCCTTAATCCGCGAGCCGTTAGTAAACCGACTGTCATACAAGTGGCGACATCCATTGCTCAAACTTAAAACCTACAGGGGTATTCACACACGCACAAACCCCCCCAATATAAAACGTCTCCTATTCCTTTGTACATTTAAAGTCAATCCCTATTTCTTGACACAGGAAACGGAAGCTTAGTCCAGTTTCCCTACCTTTTGATTTTTAGTCTCGAACCCAGAAGAGCAACGAGCAACGTGAACTTCCATCATCTAGAAATGAAATTTAATACTTTTAGTTCGAGATATTTAGAAGAAAAAGGCAAAGCGTCACACTTCTCCATGTACCAACATTGGAGAATGTTTGAGAGCAAAGTTCATCGGATGCAACTGTCTTTTGTGACTTTTTTTTTTAAAAGGAAAAGTAGTGAAACAGAGACGACGACAAGGGGAATTTCGAGATGTTGGAATGGATTCGGAGAAAGATGCACTTTCTATGCTGCTTTAAAGCCAGAGGGAATCCCCGAACGACCAGCGAAACGTACCCGACAACTGGCATCAAGACGTCAGTCAAAACAATACGCAAAAAAAAAAAAATAAAGTGATGATATAGAAAACTAAATAAAAGCAAAATAAATAAGAAATAAAAAACAATTGAAATATTAATTTACGATTTGATTTCATGTCGACATTATTGAGTATTAATAAACATGTCAAAAATTCGCACATTCTTTTTGCCTTTCTCAATTCGTTTGGCATCTGTTTTTCGAGGGGATTCTAAATTGAAATAATAAATTTTATTTTATAAACAGCCTGCCCAACTGAGACTGTATCCTGCTCATGACAAACGAGGAAAAGCCAAGCAAACGAACCATTTATAAAACTCCACTACACGCACAAGAAGTTTTTATCAATTGCAGTATATAAATGTGTTCAACTATATAAGAAGGGAAACAGAATAAGTAAATAAATATATAGTCGGTATGCTCGTTTCGTGATAAATGACACAAAAGTCAGTAGAAATTCGATTCGAAATCGATTTACTTGGACTTTGCTTGCAATCAGATGCGACATTAAGGTGCGAAGCGAGCACTAATCGAATTTCCACCCGATTTAATCTATACCGATATTTTCCTCTGGAATTAAAGTTGAAATGACATTTCACTCGTTATCTGCCCGTTTTTCTGGAAGCCTGAAAGTGGAGAGGAATTTATTTCAAGTCACGCCGATCAATTTTAGAAATCAAACTACTTTTCATCAACATGGCTCCTAGCAACAGCCAAGTGCTTAGCAACAAGTTCGACGGTTGGAGATTTCAGGTGTTAAAAATCGAAAGGTCATAAGTGCCATCAACGATTTTCCAAACGGAACTATTCATTATTTAATTAAGACGACTGCGCAATCATTTCTTATTACCAAAAACTTTATGGCTTTTTAAAAACCCCAAAAAATAAAAATAAAATAAAAACAAGATTGCAATCAGTTAAAGCTCTGCGATCACAACGAAGAAAGATTTGTTCGTTCTCGTTTTTCATTAGACAAAAAAAAACAAAAACTGAATCGGTTTGGCGATATATTAGAGAAAAAAGAGAAAAACAATGAAAAATCACCCGGCTCACATGCCAAGAAGCAATTTCCAAAGCAAAAAAAAAAAAAAAAAAAAAAAGAAAAGAAAAAGAAAAAAGTCATCCACATTCAACCTCCCTTTCCTGGTCCATTTAATCGCCCATTCCTTATAAATACTTTCATCCCCTCCTCATTTTTTTCGCCTGTGTTTTAGAAACGAGTATAGCTTACGGCTCCACGAGGAAACGGAAGAAACTGCACCTGATATCACTAAAGGAACAGAGAAGAGAGAACGAGAGAGAGAAAGAGAGATGAAGAATATGTGATCTTAATTCCCCTCTTTTCGTTTATTCCACTCCCTCTCGACTTCTTTATTCAACCAACCATTTCAAGTCATCCAGGATGCTGGTCACGTTGCCATAGCATCGACTGGCTATCTCAAACCTTCCTCCATCCGTCCACTTCCCCTCATTCCCCCTCTAACTTCGATAAAGTCTCCGGCTCCCTGCATCACGTGACCAGTGCCTAAAATCCCACGCGCCAATCACTTTGGACCGAATGACAGTTTCTATCGGCTGCGACCATCTTCTAGACCGAGAAAATGCTAGATAATCTCATTTTTAAACACCATGTTTGCTTACATCCACAAAAATAAACACATTCCCATTCAGCCCAACAAAGCTCAACATGGCTGAATTAGCCACACGTGAGATCGTTTATTAAAGCTGTTCCCTATACTTACCATCGATCCACGAACAAACACGAATAAAAAACGAAATGTATAAATATATATAATAATAAAAAAAAGTGTCTTATTGTGTATATATTCGTAACGAAAGCCATAACTTTGTCCTCAGCGAGACGAGACGAGTGCAGTGGTCTGTAGATGACACGACCGATCTCTCTGTCTTTTTCTTTTCTCTCTCTCTTTCTCTCTCTCACTCACTCTCTCCCTTTCCACACCATTAGACCAATCGCATTTCAAACACTATTTCGCCTAGCCCTCGACTAAACGACATGGTCGTCGTCCCACGTTACAATTCCGAAATAAGTGCGCAAAACGAATACTAGTGTAAACAGTTGTTGGCTGGACCGTCGAATTTAATAAAGGGTCGTGGACCGGCAAGGTCCACAAGAACATACAAGTACAGTTACTAATTCTAAAGTGTCTTTATTCTACAAATTACAGTTTATATCCAAAATAATCCCTTAACGTTTCTGATTCGTTCCTGGTTCTGTCATCTGATTGGTGGCTTTTCCCCACCCCCTCTTCCGTGTCGCTTCCGTTCTCCCCCTTGTGTCCGCATTCGTAATCCCCTCCCCCCTTCGTGCTCTTTCCTAATTTCCTCAACTTTCACACTCGTCCATCCGACTACTCGTCGGCGCCCTCGCCGACGCTCACCGTCTCATCTCCTCTTGTCCGCCATTCCTTCATCCTTCGCCTTTCCGAATCGTTGGTCGTAAGCCCAGAAGTTGCACTTCCTTGCACAGGGAGTAATACTCGCTTATTTTCAACATCAATTTCGGTTTCCGTCCCTCGATCAACATCTCGCGTTTTCTCTTGATTGGGTTGTGAAATCTCGTTCCTCTTGTCCACGTCATTGCTAGCTCAGTCTTTCCCTCGAGATTCGAAAAACATCCGGTTTTCTCCAAGTTTGCTGCAAAATCATCTTGAATCTCAACGTCGATTGTCCCCGTCTCTTGTAAATTAATTACTTCGGTCGTCACCAATTCGCCCAAATCAATTTCTTCAGCTGTCTCTGTCTCTTCCGAATCCATTTCCTCAGTCGTCCCCAGTTTTTTCAAATAAATCTCTTTGGTCGTCCTCATTTCTTCCGAATTAATTATTTCAGCCACTCCCGTTTCTTCCGAATTAACCACTTCAGTCGCTCTTGTTTCTTCCGGATCAATCTCTTCCGCCGTCCCCGTTTTCTCCGAATGAATTTCCTCGGCCGTCACTGCTTCTTCTGCATCAGTTTCGTCCATTGCAATTTGGATTTCCCGTGGCCCGTCATCAATCATCGGCATCTTCGCGTGCTCGTCCCCAATTTC
>JAQIXU010000403.1:0-36488 GCA_034701245.1 Strigamia transsilvanica | reverse complement strand
AAAGTGCCATACTTTTCTAAGGCCGTTATAGCGAAATGCCGTATAAAGAGCAGCCGTATAACGAGGGTTGAGTGTACTGTAAAGCTCCAAATAAATGGCATAGCGTTTAATCTTTTCGAGACCAAACACACCTCTCCAGGTGTCCATTTGGACAGTTTTAAACCTTGATTTGATAGGGTTTTCTTAAGTTTAAATTTAAATTCTACGTTTGTATTTACGGAAGTATATGGTACGGTTGACATTCTTCTGAATCTCCGACATAGCAAATCGCTGACATTCATATAGATACCACATTTCTTCGATTAAAAGTCGCGGCTTCTATTTGTAAATGTTATTTTCTGCCACGACCTGTATCGAGGGCGACTTGAATAAAAATTGAAAACTGCCAGCACAGATACGCAGCACCAATGCAGCAATTTTAAACATTGTAGACAAAATTGTGTACAATATTGTTTAGAACCAGGGATAACGTACACTGTAAGCATTTTTATTTTTCTTCAAATGTTAGACACGGCATGTAATCGAGAGGCTTTTAAACGAGGGAGACTTTCAATCGAAGAAATACAGTATGTCCTCTTGGGTCTTTTTCCATTCATTTATCCTTCACAAGAAGTTTTGAAGTTAAAATATGTATACAGTACTCGTAGACACACAGAAAACAATATTTTGTTTTCCTTTTGTACGTAAACTTGTAATGTCGAATTATGCGAACAAATCGGTTGTACTGCACAATGTTCCCGATAACTTAAGAACAAGCGGTGCTCTACTATACTACAGGTTTTAGGAAAACTAATTTTTCAGGCGTTATAAAACACACAGATTGATGGGCCACTGAAGATGACCATTTAATCAAAAGGCCTGTGCTTTTGACTGATCAGATTGAATCTAAAAAAATTTACATTGAAAGTTAACCCTCGGAAGCATAAGGTTATACGATTTTTTTTCTCAAGTGAAATTTGTAGTCATTGGTTGTTTATTTAATTAGTTATTATAAATTGAAAATTTCTGCCCCGTAAAACTCCAGCATGACAATTAAGCTGGCTTCATTGCCAAAACTAACAGAGCTTCAACTAAAAGCTTCAAGTTTTTGCCAGCATCCAAGCTGTCAATCAGCAGTTCATAAACATCTATCTAATAGTAGCACCCTCTATACAATTAATAGTGAACTAGAAAAACAACCAAACAGCGCTTTAAATAATGGGGACCTCAAAACCGTCCCTAAATGCATAATGCCTTATACCAGCAGTTCCCAATCTTTTTAAGATGGTGTACCTGTTAGCAGGGCCGGCCGGGCAATAAGCGAGGCCTTGTGCGAACGAGCCCAAAATGTGACCAAAACGTCACCAAAGAGCCCGAAACATGAACGAAACGTCACCAAAGAGCCCGAAACGTGAACGAAACGTCACCAAGACCGGTAGCTTTTACCCTTATGCATCGGAGGGTTAATTCAAAGTCATTCCTCTCATTCTTCTGCACCTAACGGAAAAGTACTTAGCGAAAACTCTGCAGTGTTTGGTCTAATTTAACTTAAACTCCATCCCTGCTAACAAAACTACGAGGAAAAAAATTACAAAATCCAACACAACAACAAGAAACATTTCTGAACACATCATCATTTGCTGCCAAACAAGAGAAATGAAAAACAATGTATAAAAACGTCAACTAACCTGCACTAGTTCCAGGAACAGCGGGTATTGCAGCCGAAGCGACAACAGAAGAAGCACCAGATGAAGTAGATTGTGTGGCAGAAGGAACAGCAACGAGAACCGGCGGCAGCAATGCCTGGGTGAGTTGTGGTGGTAGTGGCGGGCCAGCGACATGACTCATAGACGGACTTTCGGTCGTCGTTATATCGTCGTAAGGTTCATCTTTGACGGGTATAACTTCGGGCGAGGATTCAATTAAAGCTGCAAACAATTCCATCATTATGTTGAGCGTATTTGTTTCGTAAAAACGTCATTGGGTTTCGTTTCGAGACCCCAACTACAAGTTTATTCAATTCTCAAGGAGCTGCTTGATTCTTCGTTTTATTTATTCTTTTCAAGATTCAATCACAAAGATTACTGCTTCCTGTTTTGAAAACTCGCTGGTTCGACAACTGCAGTTTCATCTCATCAAATGTTTGTGACAATTTCACTTTTCGCAGTCGAATATAGAAACATTTCTCCATTTTCCATTCAAATTTAGGACTACTTTTAATCTCCAGTCATACTAATGGTGTAAAAAATGCATTTCTGTACGTAAATTACATTTTTTAATGCATTTCTGTGTATAAATTAAGTTTAAAATGAAATTTTGTACATAAATGACACTTTTTGATGCATTTCTGTACATAAATTAGATTTTTTGATGCATTTCTGTACATAAATGACACTTTATAATGCATTTCAGTACATAAATTAGACTTTTTGATGCATTTTTGTACATAAATTACACTTTCTAATGCATTTCTGTACATAAATTACACTTTTTAATGCATTTCTGTACATAATTTACACTTTTTAATGCATTTCTGTACATAAATGACATTTTTTGTGCATTTAGGCCTTTTCTGTTTGCTAATAAAATAACAAACATGTGCAATATTAATTCAATTTTAACATCAAACAATAAAACGGCCGAAATAGGTCGCTAAAAGTTCAAATTTTAGATGGTGACGACATACAGCAAGTCTCCCAATGACTAGCATTGAATGAGCTGCCTCAAAAAACACCACCAAACCCAATTTTTCGAGTTCCAAACAAAACTAACCTTCACTGCAGTGACACCTTGCACCCAATAATGCAGTGAAGCCAAACATTCAAATTTCCACAAAACAAAAACAAATCTACCACTCGTTTCTATATTCGAATGCACTTCCATTGCACAACACTGAAGACACTGAAACTTCCATTAATAAAATATTACTCTCTGATCAAATAGCCATACAATGAAGACCGTAATTCATGTTCTCAGAAAACGTACTTTCTCGCGCATTATTTTTCCCTAACATTAAAAAAAAAATATTTCTTTAAATTACCAAACCACATTGTACAGTTTCACAGGTTTTTATTTCAAAGTAAAGCTTCATACAAAGCATATCTTTTCGATCGAATTAAAAATTCAGCCTACAAAATACACTAAATAATATACAGACACACCTATCATCAATTTAAAAACAAAATAATAAAAATAAAAATAAAAACTACAAGTCACAAAAATAAAATAAAACAATCCTAAAAAAATAAAACAAAATAATAATAACAACAATGGCGCTCCAATCCACTCAACTCCATTTTCAATATCATTACAACATGGCGGAAAAAAAAAATTAAAAATTAAAAATAATAATTTCCTAAAAAGTAATTATGTATATCATTAATATCACACCGAAGCTAACCTTTAATGTATACTCCATAATACAAATTTAAAGTTAAATCCAAAAATAAAAATTACAAATCAATTTCAATTCACAACATAGACAAACATATGGACACAAAACATCCATTTTCAAAGGACAATTTCTCCCTTTAGAATTATCAAAATTATGTAATTAAATTAATGATATGTGGCTGCTTTTTATCTTTTTATTTATTCATTATTATTTCTTAATTAGTTCATTAATTTCTTTTGTATATTTCATTATTATTATTATTATTTATTTCATTTTTTTTAATATCAAACCAAATATCACATCAGGAAAAACAGATGCTAAAAATTACATCATGGGCAATTATTATTATTATTATTATTCCAATATATATATATTTATATATATTTATGATATATATATATATATGTATATACATCACAACTTGCATATCAACTATTGTAAAAATTAGTCAAAATGTTTTGTTTGGCGTTCAAAAAATTTATTCATTGTTATTAATATTAATAATAATAATTCCATTCTTTTTTTTTTCTTCAAAAAATTAAAAACATATCACAAAAAAATGGGCATCAAAACACCATCTCGATATCAAAGCTACACCGGAAGCAACTTGGGACTATTATTGTTTTTATTTACATTTCAAAACCAAAAAAAAAATCATAATAATAATAATAATTAAAAAAAAAAAAATTAAAATTTCGAACCAGAGCCGACATCCAAAATATGTTCCATTAATTTGAGATCAACCTTGACATTTCTCCAGGTTGCTATGGAAACGGATCAAGCCCTTTTTCAAGCTTGAAAAAACCTCAACAAATCCAAATCAAGCCTAGAAAACAATAATACAATCACCTGACTCACACTACCCAAGGCACTAGGGAAGATTTGGCGTTCAATTTGCCACAAAACTCTTTTTTTTTCTTTATTTATTTATTTTTTATTAAATAAAAAAATAAAAACAATAAATAGAATTATCACCGAAATAAATAATAAAAACATTGGTATACACTTGGACGCATCGTGACACAATTTTTCCTTCATTTAACACCTTTTGGATGTCAGCTCCGGCCCAAACTCCATCATTAAATTCCATAAAATTGGTTTAAAAAAGATGGTTAAAAAGAACACCGGTTTGTTGCTCTTTGTGCATATGAGAAGTAACAAACTACGAGACACGTAAAAAACACTTTTTATCTCAAATTAAATCATAGATAATAGCACACAAAATAAAGCAATTTGGCTACGATTTTTCTCTACATTTTTTTTTGTCCTAAAACATTTTTTCTTGTCTCCCCCTCCCCCCCCCCTTTGTTTTTACCAACAAACAGAAAAAAAGCTGAGATCAGTTGATCTGATCACAGTGGAGGGAAGATCATAGATGGATGATATGCAGGGAAGTCACAGAGATATTTTAAATTCAATTGATAGAATGCAAACAAAAAATATCACCTTTGTATGTATATAAATGTGTGTGTGTAATAAGACGATTTCAACTCATCGGTTTCGGCTTGTTTAAATGATAACTACAGGACTTCCCACCCACCAAGTAGGCGCATTCATAAAAGTCATTTAAACTTGTTTAAATGTCAAATTTAACATGTAAAATCTTACATTTAGACTAGTTTAAATGACTTTGAATGCGCTTAGTGTTTATACTGGAGAACCATATTTCTTTTAGCGTAAAATTGGATTCTGCAGGTCCTGATTTCCAGCCCACGGATATTTCAAAATGGCTGACAATTGTTTGTTTTTTCTTCAAAATGGCTTCTGTACTTATCCTGGAAGTAGCAATTTGTTCAAATATCACTCAGTTTGAGCTAAATTTTCAAGACCAACTTTTTTTTTTATACAAAAAAACAAAAAATTAAATCAAATTTAATTTAAGTCAAGTCTATTTTCGAGTATTTCAAAACATGATGGACTCAGGTGTGATTTTTGTTCTGCCTGTGTGATCTAAGGCAAGCGAAGGAGAAATATTGTATAGTTTCATTTGATTTTCTAACTCAGTTTTGCATGTGGATTTCTTTGTATATCATGGGATTATTTCTTTTATTCTCACAAATTTACACTCCAACAGATGGAGTGTGACAAAGGCCCATAAAGCGAAAATTGCATCAGTTTACAGAAGCCTAATGGACTGTATTATTTGCATAAGTAAATTGTTATGATTTTTTTTGTCCGCAAAGAAAATTTTAAAACAAAAATTAATTCAAATCCAAAAAAAAAAATGTTATGGACTCCCCATTGTTTTGTACTTTACATTATAGAAATTAAAAAAATAAGTAATTGTATACGGGGCGGCGGGAAGCACAAAACTTTACACGAATATTTATTCTGTACATCTAACGCAGAAAACAATCTCCTTGTTTCACGAGTCATAAATTAACCGTTTTCATCCCCACTGAGATTCCATTTAATAAATGGCAAAAAAGTATACAACGGACAGACTAACATCATTAAATATCGAAAGCTAACTATAGAAAAGCAAAACAATTAAAAATAAGGTCACAATTTGCCAACTGGCCAGCAGATGGAATGAAACTTCGGTAAAGTAAATTTTTTCAAACAAATTTATCGATCAAAGCTTCACAAACAAAATAATTAATGCCAGTAAACGTGGGCTCACTTCTAAGTTCCATACCGCTTGTTACGTCACAGCATCTTGGTACACTACGACTACCGTCGCGCTTACTACAACTCTTTACTGTTGTTTATTTACTTAATTTTAGCATTATTAGGCCTAATATCGCTTAATCGACAACTGGGCTCCAGCTGTCATCTGCAGTTTGGATTTAGCATCAAGATACCGGCCGTGAACTGTAGGCAGAGCCGGATTTACCATTAGGCTTAAGAAGCTGTAGCGTAGGGACCCTGGAACTGACTCGGCGTATAATCGTATCTCAGGGCCCTGGGACACCTACATCCAAATCCGGCCCTGACTGTAAATTTTGCGATACACTCATACCTCGCTATACGGCTCCTCTTTATACATCTTTTCGCCATAACGACCTTGCGTAATTACGACTACATTTCAATATACGACCAAAAAGTCGGGAAATCTACGTTCCCCCGATTCGTTATACAGCGTTTCGCTTTGCGGCCGACTTTCCAGGAACGTATCTCGACCATACAGCGAGGTGTGAGCGCATAGAATTGCTTAGACGACAAATTTTCGTGAACCCACCTTTACAATTCACAACGCAAAAAAAAAAAATGGATGACATATTCCGAAGGGTCAGCACAATGAATTCAGAACCCTTCACATCATTCATTGTCAGTCCAGTGTCAGTACTTCAATCCATGGCGGCCTATTATCATGTTCTTCTTCAATTTCTTCTTGTGGAAGCGGAACTTCAGGGCCCTTGTTTAAAGACGGATTCTGCATAGCTGGTAATTGTTGCCCGACTCCTGCACGTGTGGCGGCTTCTTCGTCATCCTCATCTTCGTCTTCGTCCTCCGAAGACCCCTCCATCAACTCCACTTTTGGAATTCGAGATGAACATGGCTCCGAATCACCGGATTCCTCGTGAATTGGTGGTCGAATTGGTTCGAAAGTGATCGAAGAGGACGGCGGAAATGTTGGGTTCACCATCTTTTGATTCGATTCGTGGTTCTCTTCATCTTCGTCTTCATCGTCCTGACTCGAGTCCGACGTGCTTTCCGAATAAACCTCGCTTATGGCCAACTTCCTATTGTATGCTTCATTCTTCTGCAGATCTTCCGAATCGGTAGGCCTTGGCCCCAGTGTCGTAGCACCTAATGCGTGCAACCATCTCTGTTAAACATTACCATTTTATCTTGACCCCCAGCACCAACTTTCCTTCAAATAGCCATCTGCGGTTATTCGTTGACTGATCGTAACCAAACATTCACAATAGCGTACTGCATACTGCCTATAGCAGCGGTTCCCAATCTTTTTAAGATGGTGTACCTGTTAGTAGAGTACAATATGGTGACTTGTACCAGTAGGTCAGTATTTCTGGGAAAACTAGACTTATTGTGTGCCGGTATTGATACGCATACCAGTTTGGGAACATCTGGCCTATAGCAGGAGTTTCCAACAAGCGGCCCGCAACACTTTGTGAAAAAGTACTCTTTTGTAGTTAAGTTTATGTTTTTAAGTTTTGTCTTTCGTTTTTCCTACCTCAGCCGATTATGATGCCGCCCGCCACTAGACTCGTGGATTAAATTTTGGCCCTCGGACACTTTTTAATTGGAAACCCCAGGCCCATAGCATTGGTTCGTAACCCTATCTGCCCCAACCGAGGGTCAATTTTTACTTTTATTTTTCTCTCTCTAAAACTATCAGGATTTTCTTATTTCTAATTTGTTTAAATATCATAAGAAACAATAAACAACTAAAAAATAGTTTTAAAAAAAATAATTCATCAAATTCCTTTGGTTAGTTTCAAAATCAATCGAAATTATTTTTGTCATTCTCTTTCAACAAATATCAAATTTGTTAAATTTCAACTCCAGTCAGAGTAGAATCATTTTCAAAAATTTTTGGATTCATTTTTGTGGCTTGGCGTTAAAAATGATCCAGGTTGGGTGCTAAAAGGATTTTGCCTAGCTTGATACTGTTAGCGTTAACCAGTGGTTCACATTAAATAAGTTATTCCCAATGCCATCAATGAATTCCCATTTTCTCACACTCAAATGGTCTATTCAGCCACATTTAGGATGCAGAGCCATTATGAATGGTTACATTTAACCTGTGCAACTTAAACAATTTGATATCTTCAAGTCCCGATACCGAAAAACCATGTCCTCCAAATGGTCTTATTTGAAGAAAACTTGGTGAACCCCCATGAAAATATCTTTGTTACCCTGAGGACTTGACCAAGTATTCAACGGCGGAGGAGTCCATCCAGCAGGCAACGATGGTGTTTCCGAATCTGCCCATTCGGGTGGTTTGGCCATGCTGGCCACCTTCTTCAAGTAAACCTTCAGGGTCGGATAAGGGATGCCAAACTGACGACTCGCCTTGGCCAACGACATTTGATGCGTCACAATCGCTTTTATGGCACTGAACATATCTTCCTGTTTCCAAGACCTTTGGCGCCCACGAGGCTTCACATTCATGCGATTCATAAACTCGTCTCCTTGTAGCAAAGGCAGGGCCACTTCGACTTATTTTGCAAAAGAACACAAATTCCAAATTAACAAAAACTCTTTCAACTCATCGCTAAGTCTTCCCAACCTGCACTCAACGTGCTAGCGGACAACCCTTCCTCGTTGGCAGGACTCATCGGACTAAAAGTGGTGTTGGACGTGCGGGGAGTGGACGTGGAACCGGTCTCGTTGTCAGGGGGCAGAGCTATACAAAATGTGTACCATTTAAAACGTGTCCAAATCACAAAAATTATATTACTTAAAAAACATCTGGGTGCTTTTAGTGACTCCGCAAACTAACAGATTTAGTGTTTTTCCAATATTTTCAATTGCAGCGCCAATACTTTATTATGACCAATGTCGGTTCCAAGAGGCATGACAATTCATCTTTCTAAATCCCTCCGAAACCCTTTAATAGGAGTCGGTTCATGTTTCATTTCCCAAGTTTACATGCACCATGTCTTCCAGATAAAAGAAAATCCAAATTTTGCTTTTCTGGAAAAATCCATGTGGTTATACAGTCAAAACTCGTTATAACAAATTTTTGTTATTACCGAATTTTTGTAAATGACTTACTTGGTTGGTCGGTCATAGAACACCATGTTAAATTTTTACCTATCTGGCAAACTTGCTACATGTAAACTTGGTAATTGACTCATTTTAAGTCTATTTCTAGATTCTTTCCAAACAAAGGGGGGCGGGGAGGGGGGCTAGCAACCCTTACCCTCATTTTTTTGTACATATGTGAAAAATCTGAGCTCCAAAATGCTGCTTCAATGAAATGTACCGTCGACAAGGTGATGGAACCCCTTTTAATAGCGTAACTATTTGGCTCTGATCTCGCAAGATCTCGTACTTCTAGGTCCTTGCATGCGGATTCACGCTTGCCATCGCTTCGCCATAAGTGCTCGGCATAACCAAAACATCACGTACTACCTGCGCAGCACTGCTGCGCTCCTGCAACCTCTCAGAACGGCGAACACCAGCCGCCTGCGTGATTATTTCTGAAAATTCCAGACCTTCCTGATTGTCATACCCCAGTCAGTTCAGACATTTTCGGCCCAAAAACACTAAATCCATCAGCATTTTAATTCGCGGCATCCCTAAGCCCAAACAAAACAAAAATAGCAAACTGACTTAATTTTCCCGATCGACAAACCACGTTCATAATGGCGGAATTCAAATCACTCTCAGCGATGTTGAGTGTTTTCCCATGTCGGCCTTTGATATTCATCTGATCGGCAGCAATGCAACTTCCTTCTATGCCAACGACAACAATTCATCATCAATCTGGCCACCAAAAGCAACAAACACCTCGTCTCCTGCCGATTCCTTTACCTGGCTGATAATCCTCTTTCTCCATAGGTTTCAACGATTTCCGAACACGGCTCATATAATAATAGAAAGTAGGAACGGGAATGCAGAAATGATCGCACGCCTGTTGATAAGTCATTCGACGGGCGAAGACGGCCTTGAGGGCCGTGAACATGGACTCCTTCGTCCAGATTTTGTAAGTGGGCAAAGTGGGCCAATTGCTGCCACCTGTAACATTCATAGCAAGTGGCCAACGGATCATCAACAAAGGGTTAAATTATATTTTTTCCACAAAACTGCCCCACAAAAAATGAAAAAAAAAATTGACTTTTGCCTCACAGAAGCTGCTTGATGTAGTTTCATGTCAAAAAAGTTTAAATTAAAAAAAAATTACTTTTATGCACATTAATTGTATTATATTGCATAGATACACAATTGCAAGCTATTAATTCTCACCACAAGGTAAAAAAGGGAGGGGTAAGGGGGAGACATCATTTTTTTTTTTTTTTTTTGGTATTTTGCTTTTTTGGTAAATATACAAAAGCCATTTAAAAAATAGTATTCAATTTACTCCACAAAATTTTTTTTTGATTCACTTCTAAAAACTCAAATAATAAGAAGAAAAGAAAAGAGAAAAATAATTCTGTCCACTACAAATTACAATACACTTTTGCTTCTAATAAATATCACAGAAGGAAACACAAAACAGTCTAGTTTCACTAAATACTAGTTTTATATTCTCCATTTAAAAGAAAAAAAAATCAGATTTTGTCCACACAAAAATTAAAAAAAGAAAAATATCTAACATCTGCATATCACTATCAACACTGCATATATATATGTATATATATCATTTTTTTATATGCTTGGAAAAAGCAGCACATTTCTTTTCTTTGCATATTCAGATTAAATATGTGAATATATATCTTTATATCGATACTAAAATTGTCTCTACACACAAACATGGATGGTTTGGCATTTTAATTTTTTTTGGCATATGAAGAATCAATGATATTATGACAAAACAAAAAAATCCAAAATAAATATCAAAGAATTAAAAATAATTTAAAAAAAAAATAAAAAAAAAAATAAAAAATAATTTAATCATGTTGAGTTTCAACTTTGTCGCTCCCATCCTCCTCATCATTCAACTCCTTGACCAGAAACAACTCGGGATTGCTCTCCACCACGACCGATTCAGCATTTTCACAACACTCGTCCTTCACCTCGCTCTCAGCCGCCGCGTTATTCCCGCACCCCACCTCTGGCTCCGGCACCGCCGCCTGTTGCGCGAACGCGAGCGGCCCAGCGAGCAATTTGGACGCCCCATCCCCACCGCACCCCCTCGGCGGGACTTGATCCCTATAAACCACCCTGTTAATCGCTTCGTCAATCACCTCGTCGGACCAAAAGCCGCAGTAAGTCTTAGTTGGACGACCACGACGTCCGGAAAAATACTGAATGCGACCCTCCATCGTTTGCGACACTGTTCCTGTTGGGGGTATTTATTAACATTTTGTGAGAACAAACTCAACAGCAATTTTCACATTTCCAACCTGTTGGAGGCCCCGCACTGCTTTTCTCATAGGGTTTCAGAATTTGTTTCACTCTCTTCGTGTAGAAAAAGAGGGTCGGGTAAGGTATGTTGGACGAGCGCGACGCTTCGATTATCGACAGACCGCGGGTGAAAATGCTGCGGATCGTCTGCACCATTGTTTCTTCGTGCCACGACTTGCATGGACCAGTGCGTGTGGGTGCGCGCATCCACACTCCAGGCTGAACTCCTGAAAATGGCCACAAGTTGTGGGCAGTATGCAAACAATTTTTTTTTTTTTGTTTCTTCATTTTTTTTTTTTTCTTTTTTTTTTTTTTTTCGGAATAAATAAAAATTTGTTAAAGGCAACGAAACAATGTTTAAAAAAAAAAAAAAAATCACAAAAAAAAAAAATGTTAGATCAATGTAAAAAAGGCTGCTTGATGTTACACGACAAATAAAACGGAAAAAAAGCGTTTTTTTAAAAAAAAAATTATATATAAAACGGGGAAACGGGGAGGGAAAAATTTCCTAAACCAATTAACTAATTTTAACTATTTTTAAAAAAAAAAAAAAATTAATTAAAAAAAAAAATTTTTTTTTTTTTTTTTCATTTTCATTTTCATTCGTCAACAACAGTCAAATCGCCATGTTTTTTCAAGAAATAGAGAAGCCAACGATGCTGGAACGTCTCGTTCCTAGCCAATTTCTCAGCCCTATCATAACTGGACTTGCGCACGATTCCAATCGCGAAATCCGCCACCTGACTCTTGTTAATCGAGCCGCCGCTCTTACACGCATTTCGCACATGCGCCACGATCGTCCGCTCCTCTTCCCGAGTCAAAAACACATCGACACGAAACTTTCTGTAGTTTTTCCCACGGATTCCATCCACTCGGTACTGCAGAGTCGACTCCGGCACCCGGTACTGCCTCGCCGCTAACGGCACCGACGAATGACCCGCGATCACCGTCTCCATGGCTTTCATCATGTCATTCAGACTCCACCGTTTGTACTTCATATCTTTACGACTAGGTCGGTAATCTCCTGATTGATTGTAGTGCAGGGACCCTAGTTTAACAAGTGCCCTCACTTATTAAGAAAGCAGCGGAGTTACGGGAAGAGAAAAAGAGAAGGAAAAAAAACACAAATAAATTTCTTCTTCTTTTTTCTTTTTTTTAAAAAATAAAAATAAATTCCATCAATCAAAACCAAATTTTAAAAAGAAAAACAAAAAAACCACGACCAAAGCGAGCTGCTTGATGCACCACGACAGCATCACTAACCCCCGACCAATCAAATTTTTTTTTTTTTTTTTTTTTAAAAAAAACAAAAAAAACAAAATGGAAGTCAAAATATCATCAAAAGCACAAGTCAAATTTATTTATCAACGACTACAACATACATTTTTTCGTTTAATATTACAAAAATAAAAAAATAAAAAAAAAAATAAAATAAAAAAAAATTTATTTTTTAAGAATTTTATAAAAATTTCTCCACTACCTTAATTTAATTAATTTTTCTTAAAAAATTAAAAATTAAAAAAAATTAAAAATAAAAAAATAAAAAAAAAATGGGGAAAGGGAAATAAAAGCCCCTCTTTAAATTTCTATTTGAATTACCTCAAATTTAAAATTTAAAAAACAAAAAATCTACATATAAATAGAAACACTAATTCATTCATTTAAACATTGTTCTAAACATCCTAAATACACACACCTGTGAATCTCAAATCACTTAAAACACCGCTCACTAACAAAAAAACTCAAAAGAAATAAAAATAAAAATCCAAAATGGAGGCGCACTGATCAATACCAACCAGACGAAACAAAACATTAGCCAATCAATGTCACACATTCCACACAACTCATCATCCGACCGAAAAATGACTGTTTCGCGTGGAGGTGGAAGCGGAAGCAGAATGATAGCCCTTAAAATAATTCATCTTATAGCTGCTCGTTATGCCTAACTTTTGCGTACGTGTCCAGACGGTCATTGTGGGAATGCCATAGACGCGAGAGGCTAGCTTGATGGACATCCGTCCAGCCCGAATCTCCTCTATGGCCTGCTCCATCTGACTCTCTGTCCAGCGTTTGTTGCGACGAACCGTATCTGTTGCAAGAATAAAATGCAACGTTTTACTAACTTTCCATTCTTTCAATAAGCGGGGCAAATTTTTTTTTGCAATTTATCCGAAAATCGGACAAATCTCACTCAAAACAACAATTTATTTTTTTTAAAAACAAAGGGCTCTCTCAAAGGGTTCACGACTCCACCAAAAAAAAAAAAAAAAAAAAAATCCCTCCACCTAAACCACAACTACGTCATTGCAAACGTCATTTCCGTCACCAATAACGTCAAAAAAAATTTACTTAAAAAAAAAAAAAAATCAATCAAATATTTTTTCGCTTCAATCATTGCACCTCCGTTAAGAAAGCTCACTAAACCGCTCAAATGTCATTCACGACGGGCAGAACCGCCGGTTTCCGGTCCATATCGACGGGCAGAACCGCCTGTTGGTCCAACACGACGGGCAGAACCGCCGCCTGCCGGTCCAACACGAAACTGATAAGAGTCGAAGACGCTTGACCACCACCGACGCCGCCACCGCCTCTACCACGACGCCGCAACGCCCCGCGCGTTGAGTCCGACGACTTAGGCGGCACAAACACGCTCGACACGCCCGCTTTCTGAGTCCATCTCCACAGCGTCATAGTGGGAATGTTGTACATTCGGGCAGCCATTTTGATACCCATTTTGCCCTCTCGTACTAGTTCAATGGCCGCCTCCATCTGACCGTAAGTCCAGCGCCGACCCGGCTTCGGCACTTGACATGGAACAAAAAATTGCAGACAAACAAAAAACACAAAAAAATTTAATAAAAAAAACAAAAAAACAAAAAAATCAAACAAAAACAATTAAAAGAAGGAGCTGATCGATCTAACACCAGTTATGACAAACACCTCCCATTTGGGCCTCAAAAAATCCACAAAAAAACCCAAAAAAATCATAAAAACCAAAAAAAAAATTAAAAATTAAACAAAAATCCCAACATTTCCCTACAATTTCGTGGTATTAGGACATTTAACCGGACGTCATTTAACCGGGCGACACTTAAACGTGGACAAATAACCAGAAGGTCGTTTCACCCGTACGACATTTAACCGAGTGAAATTTCTGTGTCAAAAAACCAAATCCAAAACCAGAAAAACCTATCACTTGTATAATAAATGAAAAATTGTGTAAATAGCCACTTATTGCTCGTTTGATACGCAAATTCAAGGCCTTATACTGAGGGAATGCCGAATGTTCTATGCCAGTGGTCCCCAACCCCCGGGCCACGGACCGGTACCGGTCCGTGGATCAAATGGTACCTGGCCACCCAAGGCCTGGTTTAAAAATCAAAATTACGTAATTCAGCGTTCTAGTGAGTTTTTGGTGTAACTGTATTTTATTTTGAAGGCATGTTTAAATACAATTAAATTAAAATTATTAAATCAAAACAACCTAAAATATAAACAATCAACGTCCCCCCTCAGCGGACCGCGGTAAAATTATCAAACGTTGACCAATCCGCAGCGTTAAAAAGGTTGGGGAGCACTGTTCTACGCCATCCAGTAGTTCATTTTTTCGTTTATCAGACGCGCGTTCAATTGCCTGCACGTTTGTTTGACGTGCCGTTGAAATGTCTGCCCGTTCACTTGACGCCCGGTTAACCGATTTCGTTCCCTTTTTAAAATGAAAATTATTTTAAAATTTTAAATTTTTTTACAATTTTTAAGAATTCGAGTTCACGCCGCCATCGCTACAGCCGTTATTGTCCGTTTGGTTACTCAACAAGAGGATCGAAGACGACGAAGACACATTAGGGTCCACGAACCCGGATGGAACGAACGAGAGGATGCGCGGAGGCCGCGAAGCCGAATACCCAGCGAACCTCTCCCACAACGTTTTGTACGGAATGCCCAGCCGAATGGACGCCTCCTTTAGGTTGGTTTCTCCTTTGCGGATGGCGGCAAACGTGGCCAAAATGTCCTCGTGGTCCCAATTCCAGCGTTTCTTGTGGTCACGCATCAGACAGTGCGGCACCCGCGGGCCACCTACCGGACAAATTCCCCCAAGTCAGCGTATCAATACAAAAACAAAACCACAGACCCGTCAATCAAACAAAACACATTTAAAAATTAAAAAATTAAAAAACACTAAAATTAATTTTTAATTTTTAATTTTTAATTTTTAAAAAAATAAATAAAATAAAAGGAAAAAACACGCTGCTTGATGTACTACCAAAAAAACAGTGGTCATCCATTTTCCATTACTAAAACTCCATTTTCTACGTTACGGGGATTGTGATTAAACAAATATAGACAGATAGAAAGAGAGAGGAGAAAAGAGAGGAAATAAATCCACAACATTTTCATTTCATTTTTCTTTGTATATCAAATATAATTTATTCACTTTTAATAAAATTCCTTCATTAAGTTTTACGGTCCGTGACGAACGATTTTTTCAATTTTTTTTCCTTCCGAAAATATATTAATTTTAAATTAAAATTCCACAAACTAATGCGTGCAACCGCGAGAAAAAGGTGAAAAACGCAAACTAATTTTTTTCGTTTTTTTTTTAAATTTAAAAAATAAAAATTATAATAATTTTTTGTTTTTTTAAATATTTAAAATTCCTCCATGAAAATACGTTTTCTGAGATCCGTTGATTTAATAATAAACACATTCATTAGATAGAAATATTTCAATTTCTTCTTGTTTTCAATTTTTCAAAATGGCGCGCTCAATCAAGAGAGTAATATTTTATCGATTGTAAGCAAATTAATGGCAAAACAGGAAACAGAGCCCTTTGAGCCCGAGAGACAAAACCCTGGCTAACCAAATTCTATTTTTTCTTTAAAAAAAATTTCAATTTAAAATTAAGAAAAAAAAAATAATTAACAAATTTAACAAAAATTAAAAACAAAAACTGCACAGAAATATCAATTTTCCAATCCAAAACTCCCACATAACTCCAAACACCTGTATACAAAACCTCCCATTTAATTAACCCTAATCACTCAATTAAAACCATTCAAACCAGTCTTAACCAAAAAAAAAAAAAAAAAAAAAAAAATTAAACCAAAACTTAAAAATTAAAATTAAAAACAAAGACAAAACGAAATTAATTCAACCCTCAGCTTAATATTGCATATTTTTATATATATAAATATTTTTAAAAAAATAATACAAATTTATAATAAATAAAAAATAAATAAAAAATAAAACTATTTTTTTAAAAATAAATAAATAGAAAAATTTTTTCTCATTAAATTAAATTTCTTAAATTATTCAAAAAGAAAGGGTCAAATGACTGGTGTTACATCAAGCAGCTCCTTGGAAGCAGTCATTCATTCACTTATTAAAATAATCAGCTTCTGCTGTTGCCGTTGAATCATTTTTTTTTTCTAATTTATTATTTTTAATCAGAATAAATCTTGTTGCCAAAATTTTTTTTTCTAAATTTTTTTTTTTTTTTGTAAATTTAAAAAAAAAAGTCATCAACCCTTTGAGTATCCCTTATTAAAAGGGTAATTTTCTTATTTTTTTTAAATTTATTATTTATATATATATATTATATTATATATATATAATAATAATCATAATAATACATAGAACCTAATATTCTGCAATACAATATTAACACGAGTCATGCACGACTTTTCACAGGCAAAAAAAATAATAAAAAATAATTAAAAAATAAATAAAAAATATTTTTTTTATGTTTTAAAAAACATTAAAAATAATAAAAATAATAAAAATAGAAATAGAAAACCAAGATTTTTTTATTTTTCCAAATAAACTAATAAAAAACTGATTTTTTTTATAATAATGTAGCAAGTGACTGTCTCTGGGACTCAAAGGGTTTTGTTATTGGAAATTTTTTTTAATCACTACTTTTTTTCTTTTAATTTTTTTTCTTAAATAAATAAATAAATAAATAAATAAATAAAAATAAATTAATTCTAGAAAAATCTATGCAATGCGCGTGAAGTATCTCAAGTTTCTTCAATTTTTTTACAAAAATTTATTTTAAAACCAAAAAATCAAACAAAATCGACCAAAATCGTCCAATAGGCCTAAAAAGATTCAATAATCTTGAGCTACTTCACTCTCACTTGCCACACCATGTCTTTTTCTAAACTCTTTTTAGGCCTAATTCATAAATTAAATAAATTTAAAAAATAAAATCAAATCCCAAAAAAAAAATTTTTAACACGAAATTTCAAAACCCAAAATCCAATTAAACCTTGACTGCTCTAAGCCACGGTGTGTCAATTTGCAGTCCAGCAAAGCAAAAAAAACAAAAAAGAATTAATTTAATTAAATTTAAAAATAAAAAAATTATAATTAAAAAAAATTAAAAGAAAATCCATACCATCCTCCCACCTAAACTCAAAAAACATCGTTTTAAGCTCCGGTAGTAGCATGGTAGTAGTTTTTATTAAATTTACAAAAAAATAAAATTAAATAAATAAAATAAAATAAAAAACCTAAACAAAAACAAATTGAAAAATCGAGTTCCTACCTTGTGCAGGCGACATCCGTGACGTCGAAGCAGTAGCTGGCAATTGACCGATAGATGAGGAAGAGGATGATTGCGCATGATCAGCCATCATCATACCAGAATCTCTAGAATTACTCGTGTGTTCCATATTCACGTCGTAAGACTGGAAAAAACGCACAAAACAAAATCAAAACAACAAAATCACAACCCCATATCCCAAGACAAACCAAAAAAAATCAATTTATGCGCATAAATTAATAAATTAACTCCGAAAAATCGAAAAAACACTCGAAACTCGTTATAACGAATTGCAAGAAACCCGAGAAATCGGTTCGTTCTAACGAGAGTTCGTTATGTCGAAATTTTTTAACATGGCCGACCAACCAACAAAAATTCGTTATAACGAGTTTCGACTGTTTTCGGAATCCCCATAGCAAACCAACGTACCATATCAGCATTGGCATTATGAGTTTGATCACTTTGGGCTTGCGTTTGAACCTGATTCGGGTCCGTGTCCGATTTCATACTTGTGGCCGTTTCAGGAGTCCGATCCTACAAAAAAAAATGTTTTTTTGTTGTAAAATTTAAAAACAAAATGGCCACATCTAGCGCGACTATGTACCGCAACCTCAATTTACCGCGACTCGCAATCCAGCAAAAATCATAAATTTACCAGTTACATTTTTAAACACTGATAAAATTAGGTTGGGGGATGGAGTCAGAGGGGCACTAGCCCCACCTTACTATTAAAAGACAATAGGAAAAACATGCAGTTTGATTGTTAACCTAAAAAATATCCCATATCCCAGAGTTGGGGGATTCTCAGGAATTCTCGAGAAATTTTCGAGATTTACCTTCTCGAATCTCGAGAATTGAAATTTTCATCATTTCAGGAAATCCCGAATCTCGAGATTGTGATTTTCTCGGGAAATACCCATTTTTGACCCAAAACCAAAAAAAAAATTTCCAAAAATCAATGAAAAATGATTCTATTCTTTGATTATTTCATTATTACGTTGAAAGAGTATGACAAAAACAATTGAAATTAAAGTCAAAAGTAGTGGATAAACAAAGAGATACACTAAAACCTCTCCAAACGACTTTCACTACAACGGTCCTGTGTATTTATGGCTAAGTTTCGATATACAGCCAAAAAGTCAAGAATTGCATCCAACAATTTACATAAATATGAGCATCAAATCATTCGTGGTGCAGACCACACAGCCAGAATAAATTATCTAAACCCTGTGGGGCCCCTAGTCAGTCGAAATCTCGTGGCCCCTTCACAAATTTTCCACCCCCTCGAAACAATTCAATATTATTTTGACCAGTTGTCGCGGGGCCCCTGAAAATTCATTCAAATTACCTGAGTTGTAGGCACTGAAGAAGAAGCTGCTGGTCCGTCGGGTAGCACGTCGACTAAAGATTCCACCACTTCCAAATCGCCTCCTTCATCCGTGCTGGGTCGTTTGGTCATTCGTCGCTTCCTCTTAGCGGGTGGCGACAAGCGTCCATCACTAGCACCACCACTCGCCGAGCCCCCGCCTCCTCCTCCACCGCCCCCGCCGCCGGGGCCCTGTCCAGACGGCTGCGTGGGCCCTGCCGCGCCCAGCGCCGACCTCGTCACGTCACCCGAAGGACTGCTGCCCGTCACCTCGGCCAGGCCTTTCACTTTGAGTGTTTCTGCTGTCTTGAGTAAGGCAGACAGCTGATCTTGGCTGACATTCACCTCGCCTTTGTACATAAAGTCCACCACGGCTTTCAGTTCCGAGAAGCGCACGTCTTTCAAGATCACAATGGGATGTTGGCACGGATTATCGATGAACAATGACTGGAAATATGGACTGCATGCCGAGAGCACCATCTTGTGCGCCTTGATACTCAGACCTTCGCATGCTAATGTAACATCTACAAAAGCCTCGTTTTGGAGCAGTTGGTCAAAAACGGCCAACAGATTCGTTTGATGGTTGTTCCACCGTAGACAGAATTGCTGGGTCCCCATTTTCTATCTGCAACAACAACAAAATGACAGTTTTATTGATTTTTTTTTTCGATTTATTATGTATGCGCGCCATCTGTTAATCGATTATTACAATTGGCGGATTTTTGGTTAAGGTTTTCGTGGAAAATCGATCGATTTTGCCTTTTTTTGGGGTTTTCTTTTCGGTTTTTAAGATTTAATTAAAATATTTGAGGGTTTTGGTGGAAAATCGATCGGTTTTTGTGCTTTTTTAAGATTTAATTAAAATATTTTTTAATTTGAGTCGTTTTTTTTTAAAAAATTAATAATACTTTTTTTTTTGTGTGTGTTTTTAACATCTCGTTTATTGCTTGGCAAGCTAAAAACCACGCAATTTATAGCTGGAAGATTAATGTCAATTTCGATCGGGTTAAATTCTATGCCAACGCCGACTGGTATCGAAAATGGACGTGCACAAACCAAACGAATCGACTAAATTATCACCATCGCCGCCGACTCAAATTTATGCATAAAACGGTGAAAAAGCGCACCAAAAAGCACTAAAAAAGCGCCTCGCGTCACTCCGAACCAACCGATCGGCATTAAATGCAACAAATCATCGATCAAACGCGAATTACGTGACAAAATCGAAATTAAATATTCCCCATCCTTTGTTCTTTTTCCCCCCTCCGTATTTTTTCCCTTCCGCCATGAAAACGAGCGGAATTTACATCGTTTTCTGCGATCGTGTAAATTTACGTGCCCGTAAACATCGGTGGATTGTTTGTTTCGGGTGGAAATGTGAAGAAATGAGCGAGAAATCCAAATTTCGTTCACCCCCCAACAAATTACGAACAAATCTATACACAAAGGAAACGCCATTTTGAAGCGGGTCTTGCACACAGCCACTTCCACATCCCGGCCGCCAGAGTTAACAAAAATGTGCGCAGAAAAAAGCGAATCCGGCGCAATTTTTTTATGCAATTTACTGATTCTTACCTTAAAAATTGCGCGGAAGATGAGAAACGAAGACGCAATAGTTTCAAAGCAAAAGATTTCGTGGTTTAAGGGGAACTTACGTTAAGCCCGATATGTCGGACGTTCTTCGTCGAACTCCGCGTGCCAATATCTGAATTCTGATTGGTCCGTTGGCTAATGACCGCTTTCAATCCCCTCCGTTTACTACTAACGGGCTTTCAGCATTTACGTCATCAAGCGTCGCGGTTTGTGACGAACGAGCACAAAAGGTGTCGTCACGGCACTATGCTAATGCATAGCTGGAGATTTTATTATCGTCATGCCCAAAAGAAAGAAAAACGGAAAATAAAAATTTGATTTATCGATTTATCCTCGTTCGACGATTTTTTTCCCGAAACTTGCGCTTTTAATCACGAGCTATTAACAACCTTTGGTTCTTACAATTTAATTCAACGATCGAACATGTCGATTTCGAAGAGAAAATATCCCTAATGGCGCAAACGGGCGAAAACCTCAATCTCGTTTTCCGTCTACCCTCATTACTTTCTTTTATTGTATAATCTATAAAATGATTATAAATAACCGTAATTACTTTTCCAACATTATTAATCCCTAACACCTTCCTCCGCCATTTTTTGCCAATAAAATCTCAAATTTTGCCCGTATTAAATCCAATCCCTAGCAAATAATTTCGCTTGAAATACAACCCGTACTCACCTTTTAGCGAAAGCCCATTATTGTTAAAGCTTTTTCGGAGAATTTAATCATAGAAGCGTACATAACTTGCCAGGAAATCAACACGTTTCATTATTTTACGCATTTATTACATTGACCACGACTTGCTAAATTGCATAAAAAAGGTGAGTTTCAGAACCAAACCACTCGATCGCGTTCAAACGCCATTATTCACACAAAAACACAACACGGGTCTCAACCAAACTCGTTCCTTGATCCTAAAATTCGTTTTCAAATTCGTTTTAAATCAACAACTCTCATCAGATGCCGAATTTTAATTTTTTTCCAAATAAAAAAATAAAATTAATTAAAATTAAAAACAAAATTAAAAATCAAAAAAAGTTTTTTTTTTTAAATTTTTTTTTTTTTAAAAAAAGAAAAAAGAAAAGTGAAAGTGATTTTAATGGATGGGTGAAAAACAAGCATTTTGGAACGAGGTAACATGAATGGTTGAACTCAAAGGATTTAGCCCGAGGTATTTGTTGTGTTGTGCTCATCCGTAAGAGTCTGAGACATGCAACTCATTGACGTGGCTGCAGCTGACACGAGCTGTTGGATATTTCCCATTTGTTTATTCAGTTTGGTAAGACGAGAAGCATTTTTTTTCCAAATTCCCTTCATTTCCAAAATACCATGCACTGATTATTTTCATTTTTCTGGTAAGTTGATCACAAAAAAAAGCCAATTTAAAACAAATAAATAAATTCAATATTCCTTCAAACCATACAAAAAAAAAGAAAATTTTAAATATTGTTTTGACTAATTATTCATTTTATTTATTTCTCATTTTTCAGAAAAGGAAAGAAATTTTAAAAAATGGGTTCTCAGCAATTCTGCTTGAAATGGAACAACCATCAGAGTAAGTATTATGAAAAATAAAGGCAAAGTCTGCTACCAGGAGAAAACAACATGGCATTCTAACCTAACCTAACCGAACTTGTCCAAACCACACTTCGGTAGTGGCACGAAGAGATATACTGCATAAAACCAAAGTTATACCGCGTATACCAGTGGCTCCCAACCTTTTTTGTGCCATGCCCCCACCTAAGCCTTTCTAAAATTCGTATGCATCATAATTTGTAATATTCAAAAACAGAATTGTTCACTGAAGAAACTTAAACGATAGGTTTTATGAAGAAATCACTAGGAAATTGTTGAGGCCACTAACGTGGCAGACAGAAGTTACCTATACTGGATGTTTAACCAGCTCGAATAGTGACTGAGAATCCATTTCGTAGGCCCGAGGAAATTCATTTCTGGAGGCCTTTGTTTATCTTATTTTGGATTTTTCATTCAAATTTTACTGTCTATGTATTATCGTATTACCCCGCTTTAAGCGGCATGTCGCTATAAGTGAAACTGCTGCTGAACCGCGGCACCGTTTTTACCGTTTTACTTATAGCAGCGTGCCGCTTAAATAATGACAGAACTGCGAAAGACAAAAACATAGTCGGGGCCTATTGGACCTTCTGGTAGACTTTTCCACAAAAAAAGGCTTAAGATACAATTTTTTGTCCAATGTGAGAATAATTGATTGTTTTGCAGGCAACATGTTGGTGGTGTTCGATCAACTGCTTCAAAACGAGGCTTTCGTGGACGTGACTTTGGCGTGCGAAGGAATCAGCTTGAAGGCGCACAAGATGGTTCTGTCGGCGTGCAGTCCGTATTTCCAAAACTTGTTTCTCGAGAACCCGTGCAAACATCCGATCGTTATCCTAAACAGTATTCGCTACTGCGATTTAAAGGCGATCGTGGATTTTATGTACAAAGGTGAAGTGAATGTGTGTCAGGAACAACTCAGTGCCCTTCTAAAGACGGCGGACGCGCTCAAAGTCAAAGGGCTGGCCGAAGTGACCAATCAGACGACCAAATGCCTCGCTGAGGCGCAGGTACAAGCGCAGCCGCAGCCGCCATCCACGCCGCCAATCACGGCGAACGTGACCAACGCGTCGCAATCTTCGTCACCGCCGCCGAAAAGGAAGAAAATTCGGAACGGAAATGCCCCTTCGCCGCCCCCCGTCCACCAACACGCGAAAGCCGCCGCTTTGGACACCTCGGACCACGACTCGCGATTGATGCTGCCCATGTCCGAACTGACGGACGACAAAAATAGCAACGAACAGACGCCGAACGAAGACGAATTAGCTTCGGCGCACACGCACACGGTCGAGGAACCACCGATGCAGCCGCAGACCGAACTGAGTGTTGCCTCGTCACCGGAACCGGACGACAAATCGTTCTTAAAGGGCTTGCAGTCCGAAATTGTAAGCATTCGGGCCCCTCAGTCTGGACATTGATTAATTTTTGTTTACAATTTGAATTTTTAGCTTTACGACCCGATGGAAGGACCTGCCAAAGATTACCCGCAGATGCCCATGAGTTCGGTGACAACTCTGAGCACTTTACTGACCTCCGAACAGAACCATCCGCAACACAGCATTTCCCTCGCGCCATCTACGTCGGGGATCCAGAATCCAACACCTGGTAAGGATCTTTTTAACCCTTTGACTTCCGCTTGGGATCCTCACTCGCGCGACGACGGACGGAAAGAAATTCGCACGGCTCGAAATAAAGAGAATCAGAAAAATCAGATTTTGAGAATCCATTTCAACTTTGAATGATAAGAAATTGTCACGAACCGGAAGAATATATTTCAAAGGTCGGCAAATTTTGAGTCTAGGCTCCGTTAACGCGTGATTGGGAATCCTCACTAATATTACGGAGAAAATGTCGGTTGGCTGTGCATGATTTGGCTTTTTATTTTGTTTCGTTTCAATAATTTCTAATCCGTTTGCTGGGCGATAAAGCGAAAGAGTAATAAAAGCGTTTGTTTTTTAAAAAATCGACATTTTTTTGTCGCTCGCTCGTGTAAACGCAAGAAAAGCGCCGCTGATGGACCGAGTCGAAGAGAAAAAAAGACAAAAAAAGACGCATGAAATGGCAAAAATTCATAATTAAATGATATTAAGCTAGGAAAAGCAAAATAAAACCTGAGACGGGGATTTCCTTTGTCCAATTTTGTTGTTCGCAGACTCTTGCGCCGTAACGGTGAAACTGGAGACGGATGCCGGACAAACGCTTTACGACGGCGACGAATTCGACCAATCCGACAACTTGCTTCCCCCGGCCGTTGTCTGGCAGGCCCGCTTGAACTGCGAGAACAACATTCGCAAACTGGCCACGTCTTTGGCTCGCCACTTGTTCTCCCTCGACGAAAGACTCGCGCGCAACGCGTGTCCCACGCAGGGCGCGCGTTCGCGACCGGGCCTCGATGCGGCCCGACTCCAATACCTCCGCCGAATAGTCTTTCGCGAATTCAATGTGCCCCCCCAGAACGAAAAAGAGGCGTGGCATAAATGCGTCAGCGCCATCAATGCCCATTGCCGGTACTTGCGATGGAAAGCTCAGCACGAACTCTTCCAAAACCCCGACGATTAGTTCCGGAAAGGTCGAACAATATTGTTACGCGTACAGACCGTTCCGGTTAACGGCCGATCCGTATCGCTCATTTTTAAATCAAATAGGTAAATGCATCATGGCCTGTGTGATGTAGGTGTCTGTGCTATGGATTGGTGTCGGAACTCTGGTGACGGTTGGTGAAAGGTCCCCCCAAAAAAAAAACAACCAAAAAGTGAAATTTTTCGTTTGTCAGTGGATTGGAGTGCGTCGTCCTGGCTGAAGCAAGAAGTCCTAGCGACAGCATTCGCACCGGGCATACACAGTGCTCGGTTATCGCTGAAGGACGTGTCTTTCGCTAGCTTGAAGCCGGGCAAGGCGGTCGGCGGCAAGCTGATGGGATTCGGCCACTTGCCGAACAAACTGCCGCTGAAGAGGGGCCCCAAGACGCTGCTGACGGAAGAAGAGGAGAACGCCGTTGTGGACTACATCCATTCGTTCACCGGAAGAGGAACCCGACCGCGAAGAGACGAAATCATCCGGTTCGCGTCGTCCATTTTGAGACAGAAGAGCGGCGTGAAGGAGGAGGACCAGACCGATATGGGCAAGACCAAAGTGGGGATCAAATGGTGGAAGAAGTTCAGGGCTCGGCATCCGGAATTGAGGGACATGAGGGGCAATATTCCAAAGGAACGGTCGCAGTTTGCGGTGGACATGAAGGACCGAGGAGGATTTGTTGTTGTCGGTGATAAGAACGATTCGGCGGCGTAGATTTCTTGTGGATTTTGTTGTATTTTTCTTGTTTGTTTGTTGGTTTGTGCAGGATTTTTGTTATTTATTATGTGAAAAAGTGAATTAAAGTTTTATCTTGTTTGAGGGGTCATTGAAACGGAAGTTGGAAAAGAATTCCTCAACCTTTTTGTACCTTCTAATTATGATTCACTGCCCGGTCGTTTTTTTTTTGTTTTTAAAGGGTTGTTGGAGGGACCTTAGGGAATTTGGAGTTATTTTTTTTTTTTGAGTTAGATTTTTATATATTTTTGTATTAAAATAAAAACACTGCCTGGAATTTTATAAATTTTATGAATTTTTATAATTATTATTATTATTATAAAGTTTGGTTTTTTTTTTGGTAAGAGATTTTATGAATAAAATTGATTATTCTGGGTGGATTCAATGATCAAAGTGTACAAATGGTGTATAGATTTCTATTTTGTTATTTAAAATCCGTAAATAAATAAAATAATTTTTTTAAAGAAAAGATTTTTTTGATTATTTTGGGAATTTTTTTTTTTGGGAATTTTTAAAAAAAAAATTTTTCAAATGGAGTTTTTGATTATTATCATTATTATTATATAAAATCAGTTGTAAAATAATTTTTTTTTACAAAAAAGAAAAAAAAAAATCTATAAAACTGATTTCACAAGACTCCATCTTGTCTATCTCTGTAGATATTCGGTTGAACACAATGAAAACGCGAGTAGAAAATATGGAAGAAGCTAAACAAGCAGTTCTCTCTGGAAGAATGAAGATAATTCACGCTGCACAGTACTACGGAATACCAAACACGACCCTATGGCGACACGTCACAAATCGACGTTATTAAAAATTTTAAAAAATAATAAAATAAATAAATAAAAATATTCATCTACCTCAAAAAAAAAAAATTTAAAAAAAAAACATTATTATGGACACTATTTATAATTATTGCTTATTGTATTTTGATTAGTGGCTATAAAAATGTAAATTTCTAATATTTATTATAAAAAAAAAAAAAAAAAAAAAAAAAAAAAAAAAAAAAAAAATTAAAATTTCAATCTCAAATTGCGTTTCGTTTGATTTTCTGTCGATTTTTACAACTTTTTCATCGACAATTATTTTTTTTTCTCTCCTTTTTGTCCTTCCAGAGCTTGATTACTTGTTACGCAACAGGCCGCATTCGTGCCGGAAACAGCGCTATAAATGCTGGACACAAGACACCATGGACGAAGCCATAGCTCAGGTGTTGCACCATGGAAAATCAATCGCATCTTGCTCGGCTTATTACAAAATCCCCTTCGAAACACTGCGTCAGCGAATCGTTCGCGCTCGAAAAGAGTCGAACATTTAACAACAACATTTCAAATCAAATCTGCATGTCTTTCATCCAATTTGTGTGTAAAAATGTAAAAAATATACGTTTTTCGATGAAAAAACCAAAAATAAAAAAATAAAAATAAATGTCCACAATTTATTCCTTTATTTTATTTATTTATTTATTTATTTATTTATTTATTTATTTATTTATTTATTTATTTATTCTCTCATTATGCGCTTGTGGGAATCCTGGGGTTAAGACCCTCAGTTTTTATTTTCTTTTATTTTTATTTTTTTATTTTTCGGGTGCTTTGCACTCAACCCGTTCTTCCGGTTTTCGCCCTTTGAGGTCCCCTGGAGAAAAGGAATGCCTTCCCATGGTTGATTCCCTTTCCGATGACCTTCCATGTCCCCATGGAACGGGTTAATGCTCTCTGAGACTGAAAACAAGACAAAAAGCCATGATTCTTATTATTCTATATATATTTTACTCGCATTTTTTTACTCACCAACAAATTTGTTAATTTTTTTTAATTTTTCTTTTCATTTTCTAGATCCGCAAACGATACGAATCGATACGTTCATAAACGACGCGATTTATCACCAGGCTGGTAACGGTACGCGAGGTATTAATTATTTTTGATCGATTTATTGATGTTTATTGAAATTATTTTTCGATAGATGAAGGGATGGATGGGCAGCATCAGTTGGCGCGGGTGCACGTGCAGCGACGATGCAGAGTTTGTTATCATATCAGAGGGGAACGACACGAGTCTATCTACATGTGTGTCACGTGCAAAGTGCACGTTTGTAACCCAACGCGACGCAACTGTTACGATATTCACCACAGTCTGCTCGGGAGGAGGATAAACAAATTGTCGGGAGGACTCAAGAAACACATGTGAAGGAAAACTAAAAAAAAAATTTAAGAAATTAAACTCTTTTTTTTTCTACTGTATTTTGTTGTGATTAAAATATTTATGAGCAAATCCGGCAACTTTTAATCGCTTGAAAACAATGAAAAACAATGGAATTTGTCTTTGCCGCCATTACTATGACGCGCTTCCGGTTTGGAAAACAACGAAAAATTCAATCGTTTTTGTTTAAAAAATGTATTTTTTTAAGTACAAAACACATTATTGTGGTTAAAATACGAATGAGTAGACCCCGCATCATTTAATCACCTGAAAACAAAGAAAACACAACATAGTTGTAGCTCGTTCTCGTTTGTCTTTGCCGCCATTATTGTGACGCACTTCCGGTGTAAACTCGCGCGGTAACAATAAGCACAAGTATATTTCTCTCGAGATTTTACAGCGAAGCATCACCTCACGTGTGATGTCATGTAAAATATTCGAATCCTTAAAAAACGACTTGATAGTTGATTCCTTTAATTCGATCTATCTATAAAGTTTTTTAAAACCAAAAAGTTTAATGGCCGACTGTATGGAATCCGATCCGTGGGACAACACGCAGGCGATCTTGGACGTGATTATCACAGGTATAAAAAAAAAATTGAAAAATCACGGAAAATACATAACGAAAACCAGACAAAACGTCCCAGCAACATATTTTCTCATTCTAGGCGCGCTGGTTTCTGGACTGGTTTGCATGTTGTGTATTTCAAAGTAAAAACAAAAAACAAAAAATACCGTTGGCCGAGTTTCCATCTCTCTCTCTAGCTCTACTCGTACCCGTCAAATTGCTCCAATACACGACGAATCAGTGGGTTTTCTATCAACTGTCCGCCATCTCGCGCCACACTGAAGAACCGCAAACACCGCCCGACTTTGACCTAGCACTCGACCTAGACAACACACCGCCATCTCGTCCGTACGTGAAGCCGCGGCTCCATCGCTTCGCGACGTTCGCACTGAAAGCCTTCTACAGCCTCGGAATGAATCCTGGTGCATTTTACCAGCATTATCCGGCGATGAGAAGTCGAACCGCGACTGCGAGCGTGAGCGCGGCGGAGGAAAATGCCGAGCGGGGCGAGAGTTGGTCGCTCGACGAGGGCTCGGATTCGTCGCGCCTGACACCGAGCGACGATAGCGACGATGAAGCCGCGCAGTTCTACGTCTTGTGAACTTTTAAGACATTTGCATACGGGTACCCAAATTTCCAATGTTAGCGCGATTTAATTTTTTAACCAGTTTATTAAAAGTTCAGTTACACTAATTAATACAGTTACAAATGACTATGATTTTAAATAGGAAAAAAGGAAGAAAGAAACGGAAAAAAAAGTTCAAAATTTTTTCAAAATGGCGAATGATCATAATAAAAAAAAAGCAGGACGTTTGGATTTGATATTTGAATGAATTTTTCTCTTTAGTTTAAAAAAAAAATACAAATAAAAACACCACAAAATGGCTGTATGCGTTCATCCAAGACCATTTGACATTGATTAACCATGGAATGACCTAAAGACGACTATAAAATTGCCAAAAATCGTTCGAAAAAACTAGTACAGGATTAAATGTGATTATTTGGAGAAAAAGCGAAAAAATTGAGATTTCACGTTGAAATTATAAATTTTTGTTTCCCGAAAAAACTGGCGATTTTATACTCGATATCAAAAAAAGCAACCTACTTGAAAAACCTACAAATTTTGATTTTTTTAAAATAAATTTTTTTGTTTTTTTAAAAATAATAAAAAAATTCCCTATAAATTCTACAATTACATTGAAAATTAATGATTGTCGAATAATTATGGTAAAAAAAAAAAATTATTAAAAAAGAAAAAACACCGAACAATCAATCAATCAATCGATCCTTTACAAATCCGTATCGTACCAAGCGGCCAATTGCGAGGGCGGTCGGTTCTCCGGCGGTTGCGGCATCGTTTCCATATTATCAAACGCCATCTCGGGTGATTGACCGATCTCCATCGGCCCGTAATTGCTCCCGTGATGACTCCCGATCTCGAGCCCCTGCATCGAATCGATCGGCACCTGATCGTAACCTAAAAACAAAATAAAATCAAACAATTTTTCAATTTTCGTCATTTCCGTCACTCACTTTGCGGATACGGGCCCCGTCCATGGCCGCTATGTACGCTCGGCGGGCCCTGACTGCCCTGGTACATCTGGTACGGTTCGTCGGGCGGCAGCATGGACGCTAAATCCTGGGTCCAGCCGCCCTCTTCGCCGCGGAGCAGCGAATGCGACAGTTCCATCGACAATCGCTTCTTGTAGTCCTGCGGTTTGTCTTCTGACATGCGGAAAAGAACGGCAGCTGCATAAGTGGCTGCCAGAGACAAAAAATTGACAAAAATCCAAAGTTTTTCTCGTTTTTTAGACCAACTGACCAACGCCTTCGTTCCGCGAGTGCAGGAGCTCCGTGAGGGGCGCGGTGGCGCCTTCCTGTTCGATCATTTCGGCGCCTTCTTTGTCGGACGCGAGTTCGCACAGAACGCCGGCTGCTACGCGTTGAATGTTTTCAATTTCGTTGTAGAGTAACTGTTGAGAAATTGATGAAATTGATGAAATTTATGCATTTTTCGGTTTGTTTTTGTTCTTACTTGTACAAAAATCGGAATAACGCTCAAGCCACGGATGATGGCTCGGTTGTGGGGCTCGCGAGCGAGTATGTGGAGGGCCCCCACGGTGCCCTCGACGATTTCTTCCATGCGAACGCCTTCCGCATAGGCTGTCTGGCTCCCGTTCGATGCTACGGATGAACGTTGCTGGAATGAAGGAATGGATGGGAGGTGAGTGAGTGGGGGAAATGGGTTTTGGGTTTTTGTTTTTTTTACTCTTTGAGTATCCTGGTAAGCTCTAATAAGCAGCTGCACAAGACGTGGGATGGCGCCGTGTTCACGTAAAGGTGCGTGATTAGCCGGACATAGTGCCAAATTGCGAATTAGACCAATGACAGCCTGAATAAAATGAAATTCATACAAAATTAGTTTTAAATCATTGAAAAATTATTGAAAATCAGTCAAAAATCATTGAAAAACAACACAAATTAAACAATTATTGAAAACTAGTCAAAAATCATTGAAATCAGTCAGAAATTGTTTGAAAATCATTAAAAAATCAGTCAAAAATCATTAAAAACCAGACAGAAATTGTAGAAAACCAGTCGAAAATGATTTAAAAACATTAAAATCAATCAAAATTGTTGAAAATCAGACAAAAATTTTTGAAAACCAGTCGAAAATCATTGAAAAACAATACAAATCAAACAAAATTATTTAAAACTAGTCAAAAATCATTAAAAATCAGTCAAAAATCATCGAAAATCAGTCAAAA
Organism: Strigamia transsilvanica; assembly: GCA_034701245.1. Taxonomy (NCBI): domain Eukaryota; kingdom Metazoa; phylum Arthropoda; class Chilopoda; order Geophilomorpha; family Linotaeniidae; genus Strigamia; species Strigamia transsilvanica. The sequence continues at coordinate 5,205 of JAQIXU010000403.1, read as the reverse complement.
ATCATTGAAAATCAGTCAAAAATCATTGAAAATCAGACAAAAATTGTTCAAAACCAGACAAAAATGATTCAAAACCAGTCGAAAATCATTTAAAAACACTAAAAACCAACCAAAACCACTCAAAATCAATTTTTTAAATCATTCAAAATCTCCAACGTGAATTACTTTGATCAATGGCCAACGACTCGGTGGGTGCAGTAATTTCACTATAACTGGAAGGCCGTAATTGAGGCGCACAGCATTCTGGGCCATGTCCGCTTCTGGATGACGACTGGTCAGATGTCTGAGTGCACACACCTAAATCAACAAAAACCCACATTTTTTAAAAATCCAAATTACTTTTCATTTCTCATCATTTCTAAATTACCGCAGGTTCAGTGATTTCCTCGCGATCCCCTGCTTGGACAATAGTTCTGACAAGAGCTTCAATTCCACTCATCTGACACACAGTCACCTTGTTTCGCTGGTTGTTGCAAGTTAAGTTAGATAGTATTCCAGCAGCACAAGTCACAATGTTAATATCGTTCGAACCGAGAAGCTGCACCAACTGTTGCAAAAGTCCGTCGATCGACTCCTGAAAGCGAAAAATGGAAAAACTGTTTAGATAAATGCGAAACAAAGCGTCGTTTTCACGATGTATACAACCTTCGTGCCAGCATCGGAAAGGTTTCTCAGTGTCCAGAGGCAGTTCTGTACCAATCTCTGGCTCTGATGGTTCAGCTGCATGGTCAACGCCTGCATTCCTCCTGTTTACGCACGAAAATCAATCGAATAATCAATTAATCGATGCGATTAACACCGATACCCAGGGGCAGATCAAGAAAGCTCTTAAGAAGTGGCCGTTTTAGTTCAATTTTTCAGACACAAAAATTAAATGTTTTTCATCCAAAATTGGATGATTGGGTCAAAAATTGGATGTTTTTGGCAAAAAATTGGATGATTTTGGTCAAAAAATAAATCTTTTTTGCCTAAAAATGAATAATTTTGCCTAAAAATGAATAATTTTGCCTAAAAATGATTTTTTTTGCCTAAAAATGATTTTTTTACACATAAATGTAAATTTAAGGTTAAAAAAATTTATTTTAAACATTATTATTATTATTGAATTATTAATTTTAAAATGTAATTTTATTATGAGCCCCACAGCCACCCCGTGGATCCGCCAGCGCCGATATCCTACCTGCTTCAACAATTGCGGGTTTGTTGCTCGAACAAACCGACAATACTTTTAACACTCGTGATGTTGTCCACAACAGCTTTTCGTAATTGTAGGTGCGCATTATCCGCACGAGCTCCACAGGACCTTGACTCGCCAGAATGATGAGTTTACTCTCTTGATTGCCGTAAGCGAGAATTTGCAAGCAATCGGTGACGATAGCGAGGAATTTTACGTTGTTACGTTGGAGTAAAGCAACCATCTTCTGCAGGCCTCCAGCAAGCCGTACTGCCATCTTTGATCCTTCCTGATGTAGCAACAAGTTATGCAATGTGGTAATTGCGTAGAATAAAACCGACTCCACTGGGGAGCTGCAAAAAACGTTTAAAACACATTTTAAAATCGTTTGACACCCTCAAAAACCATTTTAAAACCTTGAAAAAACGTCTAAAACCATTTTAAAACCCTGAAAACGTTTGAAATCCTCAAAAAATGTTTCAAAGCTGTCAAAAACCGTTTGAAAACTTTGAAAAAACGTTCAAAATCCTCAAAAAAAAAACTTTAAAAACTTCAAAAAACATTTAAAATCTTCAAAAAACATTTTAAAACCTTCAAAAAATATTTCAAAACTTTCAACAAACATTTAAAAATCTCAAAAAACCTTTTAAAACCTTCAAAAAATATTTAAAACGTCGAAAAAGATTTTAAAACATCCAAAAAACCTTCAAAAAACATTAAAAACCAACAAAAACAGCTCAAAAAAAATTTTAAAACTTCAAAAAACAATTTAAAAACATTAAAATCGTTTAAAAACAACATTAAAAACCATTTAAATAAACCAAAATTGCGTTGCCAACCTCAACAACTTGACCAAGGCGGAAATTCCGCCCGATTTGAAGATGGCTAGTAGTCCTTGCCGGTGATGAGACAAGTTATGCAGAGTTCCTGCAGCACAACGAGTTGTTTCTAAGTCGTTGCTGGTCGACATCGCTCTTACCAACGCAGCAACCATCTATTAAATCAAATCAAAATCAAAATTAAAATCAAAATTAAAAAAATCAAATCGTCCGGTGTGACCTGCGGCGAGTTCATGATGGCATGACGGCTGGCCTCTTTCTTGGACAGCTGGTGGACCATCATGGCTGCCTGGCTAACCACCACTTGGTCTTCGTCGTTGAGTAGTTTAATTAATTCGGGGATTGCTCGAGTTGCCAAATCGGCGTCGTCTTGATAATTAATCAAATTCACGACAGCATGCTTCAGCATTTGAGAAGGTTCCGAAAGTCTCTGCACAGCAGTCGGCTGCGTCGGATCGAACTGTGTTGACGGAATTTCGATACCTTCCTCCAGGGTTTCTGGAAACATTGCTGCACGAACACGCTGTGAACGCGTTTGATTTAATTGTTGATTCATTTCTACACATAAAAAACAGAAGAAAACGTCAAAAAATATCAAAAAGTGTTTAAAAAGCTGGCAAAAAACATTCGAAAGCTTAAAAACAACTTCAAAAAGCATCAAAAAACGACAAAAACACAAAAATAACATTAAAAAATCATACTAGACATCAAAAAATTGTAATAAATATCAAAAACTAACAACAAAAAACATCAAAAACTACAAAATACTTCAAAAAATTACAAAAACAACATCAAAAACACTTGAAAATCTTGCAAAAATATTCAAAAAACATCGAAAAACCATCAAAACAACATCAAAATCATCAAAAAAATCTTCCAAAAACCATCAAAAGCCTTCAAAAACCAAACAAAATTGCGTTACCACACCCCAAACTCACCATCGACTTGCTCTTGAGTAAATCCTTGACCAAATCCCGTTTGATCCCAGTCGAACATGATCTGTTCGTTATCAAAATCGTCATCTTTGCCACTCAATGAAGGTGCCTAAAACAAAACCAACCAAAAAAAATCAATTTCTCCATCTCTCCCTCCATTTCTCCAACCAAACCTGAGTTGTAGCACCGGAATTAATTCCTGAATCGACTATGTAAGCTGCCTGTTGCCACATTAGGGTTTGTTCTTTCGTATTCCCTATCGGAATGTCGGAAGGATTGAAATTTCCATGGGGCACTGCTCGCAAACAAACAAGCACAAATTAGCATTTTTCATCAAATAATCATTCATTTCGACATTTACTTGGTCTGATTCCTGCTTGCGGGCCCCCTGATGGCATCGAGTAGCTCATTTTGACCGCAGATTAGTCGAAAATATCAAATCCAATTGGCCGAATAAAACTGATCAGCCTGAAACAAATTCTTATCAGATTACGACATTCCAGCGCAACTTGGGCACAATCAAGCGCCCGTTTGCGTGCAGATGAGCACGGTGGTCGTTACCTCAGGTCGATTTAAGTTGCAGTTGCTCGAACAGTCCCCGATTTGTTTTTTCGTCTTTTCGTTGCAGTATACTAGAACTGTCGCTTATTCGGCTTTATGATCAAAACAAAATGGCGTCGTGGAAGACTGATAACGGTGAGATAACCGAGCGCGGGAAAAGTAGTTCCTGGTTTACATGCAAATTTAGTTTATGTGCGCGATTAAATAAAGCAAATAAATGAGATTGCTGATTGATTTTTATTCGTTTTTAAGTTTGGTTTGATTAAATGTTTAATTCTATTGGTCGAATTCGTTTAACTTAGAATCTGAGTGCCGGAATCGTGCGCTTAAAGCAATTAGCAATAGTAAATAACGAAGCCATTATCCGAGTAAAGGGGCGCGGTTGAAACGATGAGGAATCAACATCCGGCTATTGGTTTAATCATATTTTCGTGATAAATAAAGTCAGGGTGATTAAATGGAGTGATTAAATAGTTGGAGGAGATAGAAAATAAAAAGAATTAAAGAAACATGAGAGATGTTCGGGTTATAGAATTATCTATTTCCGGTTATGAATTACATCTCGCTCGTCTCAAGTTGCATAACGAAAAATGATGGCAACAAATCTCCTACGTCGTGTAATAAGTTCAAATAGATTTTCAGCTACAAGTTGCAATTTATTCCGATCAATTTCGGTCGGATCGCGCGAACCGCGCGACGAAAAATACAAGGGCAGCAGACAGGCCTTCTTCGCCGGTGCCGTTGGTCTTGGTCTGGGCGGATTTTACGTTTGGCGTCGAAAAAGTGGGAAAAATCATGCCGAAACGAAAAGTATGTTGATATATCGATAAAAAAGAATTGGTTATTGATATTTCAATGATATTTTTAATTTTTTAGGCGCTGTTATGGCGTTTGAGGCCGGGAAACACAGGGACACTCTTCCGATGTATTCGGCGAATGACGTGTCGAAACACGACTCGAAAGAAACGCGAATTTGGTGCTCGTTTAAATCCGGTGTTTATGATATAACCGATTTTGTGGATAAACATCCCGGTGGAGATAAGATTCTTATGGCAGCAGGAGGAGCTTTAGAACCATTTTGGTTGTTATATGCTGTCCACCAAACCGATCATGTCATTAATGATTTTTTTTTGTTTTTTGTTTTGTTTTATTTTATTTGATTTTTTTTTGTTTTGAGTTCAGGTGTTGACGTTATTGGAGGATCATCGGATTGGAAATTTAGATGAAAATGATCGTGGGGCGGCTGTGCGTGATATGAGTGATCCGTACGCGAGCGATCCGAAAAGACATCCTGCTTTGAAACCGACGTCGATTAAACCGTTTAATGCCGAGCCACCGGCGGCGGTTCTAGTCGGAAGTTATATCACACCGATGTATGTTTTTTAATAAGGGGTGGAATTGGGGGTTCGGGGCCCAGGGCAAGGAAATATTGGCTAAATTTTTGTCGAAATTGTGGCGAAATGTATCGAAATTTGTCAAAATTGTGGCGAAATGTATCGAAATTTGTCAAAGTTGTGACGAAACGTATCAAATTTTATCGAAATTTGTCAAAATTGTGGCGAAATGTATCAAATTTTATCGAAATTTGTCAAAATTATGCCGATATTTGACGAAATTCATCAAAATTGTGGCGAAATGTATCAAATTTTATCGAAATTTGTCAAAATTATGCCGATATTTGACGAAATTCATCAAA
>JAQIXU010000402.1:0-36547 GCA_034701245.1 Strigamia transsilvanica | reverse complement strand
TTTTGGCCATATCTATGAAACATTGTAGGCCGTGAATCGAAAAGTGCCATACTTCTGAGGCCGTTATACCGAAATGCCGTATAAAGAGCAGCCGTATAACGAGGGTTGAGTGTACAAATGTGTACCCTGTGTCGTCCGCACCAGACATATGGACGGGCCCCAGAAAGTTATCTGGTCCGGAAAATGTCCAATCAGGTGGTGAAACACTGTATAGTTCACGAACGGTTGTTTGATGGCAAATTCAAACTGCGCATCACATCCTGTGCATGTACAAGTATTTAACATTGCTGGGTGTTGGTTAGGATTGGGCCCCACCAAACCTGTCCGCACTTCAAGAGGTGTCCGGAAGGCGCTAAGCTTATGTCCGGACCACACACACAGTATACTGTACTTTGAAGGTGGGGGTGATGCGATTGAATATTATTATTATTTTGCGGACTGGGCTGACTTTCTTAAGGACCTAAACTTGCATTTGTATTTAACAACTAGGAAAACCAAAAAGAAAACCCAGTTGAGGTGGGTGGCAATTTTCTTTCCATGGGAACAATAGGCGCCTGAATCACAAGGATGGAAAAATAACTGGGATTCCTTGCAGGTCAAAAAATAAAATCAATCTTTCACTTCTATTCAGGTAATCGAGGCGCAATAACCTCGCAAAATTAAAAATAATAATAATTTTTATCAATAATTTTTGCATTTAATTTCAATCGTTATAGTTGATGTATATTTTCAGGCGAAATTTCAAATGAGTTCTCAATAATCACCGCCATTTACACACTGCAATTAACACACCATACCTGGTTTAACGATGCGAATCATTTCATTAAGTGCTTTGGTTGGAATGTGTCCCTCTCCCATTCCTCCAGAAATCACAACGCAATCATACACATCTGACGGTTTATTGAAAAGAAAAATTTTAATTTTAATTGAACGCCGATTTAAAAAGTAGCGACCTGCACATTCTTACCGCTTTTAATACTAGTTTGGGTAGTACCTATTGACTCTAAATAATACTCTTGGTAAAGTTGTTGCTGTTTTGCAATTTGCAACATTCCGTCAGATGGTTCTAAGGCATCAATTTTGTGAAAGCCCACATCAAGGAGCTGTAAAGAAATCAATATGAATATCACACATTTTCCTTCCCCACTCGCGGTTTTTCATTGGAATATCATTTTAAAACAAAAAATTTGTATTGAAAAATGAAATGTCAAAACTTCACATTTATTTTCATTGAAAAATGACAAATTTCCCGTTATTAAAGCCGCACTGTATGAAAGAATAAAAAAAATGTCTAATTGTTTCGAATCAATATAAACATAGGGAATCTGTGTAAATAAGATTTCTTCAAAAAGATACCTCAGTCGTTAAGAAACACTGAGCTGTGAAATTATTGGAAACTTACAAGACAAATACTGGGAAGGAATTCTCCCAAGAGTGTTTCCATTAATCAACTGTGGAAAAAAGACCCTCGCAAAACCTCCCAAATGAAAAAGGAAAAAAGGAAAAGTTTTTTAATTTGATTCTTCTCAAGATCCTCAAAGAAAAAAGAAAATATATTCGTTTTATGTTCATACCTCTTTACCAACTCTACCAGTTCCAGCAGCAATGTCAATAAGTCTGATGTTGGGCCTTTCATTTTCTGGATAATATTGCTCCAGGAATTTGGCAGCAATTTGGGGTCCATTGTATCGACCTGGGCACAAGTCCTAAAGATAAGTACAATTAATCAGCTATGGTTTAGAAAAAATTTATTACGTGTATATGTGCAGGAAATCAAGTTTAACTCAGTTATTGTAATTTCTTGTATAAATGTACAAGAAAAATCAATTTTAAAATCTCTTTTCAAAAGGAGGAGAAAAAAATATTCCCATCATGTGATACAAAGAATCAGAACCGATATATTAAAGGGGTCGTGAAAGGAAACCAAAAAGTTGGAATCGACAAAGTTTTTTTCTCTTCTTTTTCTTTTTATCAGTTTTATTCTAACTTTTGTAACGAATAAATGATGTAAACGTTTTTCGAATTTTTTCCCTGCAATGCTTGCAACACGTTTTGGTTCTTGCATTTCAAAAAAAAACAAAAGACAATTTTTATTGATATTATTCTGCAACAAGCTTCTTCAAAACCAAAAGGAATTTGTCCATCTTCTGACCGTTTATTTTAGTAATTCCTAATTTACAATTGGTTTGTTTTCTTACAATTTTGGAATGTAAATACAAGCTTAACTGCACAGTCTTCCCCAGTCGAAAAGAGAAAGGAGTCGAATGGTATGTCCGCTTAACACACTTGTCGTGCAGACAATAAAATACGACTGTGCGCTACAGTATCTAAACCAAAAAAAATTGTTTTCTCTAGACGGAGAAAGCTAGCAAATAAAGATTTTTCTTTTTTGGAGGGTTACAAATGAGAAAAAATACTAAACTCGATCTTTATCAAATGAAATGTATAACTATTAGCTTAACTGCAGTGAAATATATTACATTTCGAAAAAACTCATCACTGGATGGTCTGATCAGACAACTCCACATCCGCTTTGTGAGATTACAGAAATCCGATATAGGAATACTGTATTCCTTATAATACCGGATTTAAATTTCATTCATGCCATCTTAGTTCTCAGATGGCAAAGTTCAAACATTCGTGAGGAAAAATATAAAGCAAAAAAGTACTTTAGAAGTACGTGACGTGTTGACTGTTGATTCGATCAGCAAACTCACAACGGATCTAATAAGGGTCAAGTGGTCATTCCGACAACTTCAACACCTAACATTGGGTCTGATTCTGATTCGAAAACAGAAGTAAACACAAATGTCTGTAAAAGACACTCGAAATACTTTTATTTTTCTAGTGTTGTTGCTATGAGGCCATTATTTTATGCAATGAACATAAGCTCAAGCTTTAAAATGTTAGTTACTACTTGTAAAATAATATCTAATTGTTTTTTCTTTGATGCTCAGTAATATGAAACTCAAAATTTAAATATCGGTCCCATCTGCCAGACTCTAAACGAAGCAGCAACCGTATCTTAAATTTTAATTAAAATTCCCCACTTTTCATGATCTTAATTCTTTACACTATATACATATTTGATGAATAGTTGTAAATTATTTCGAGTTTAACCTCGACTAACCATACTCCAGAATTTATTTCCCACTAACATAACCCCCCTTTAATTACGCAGCAATAAATAAATTAAAACCACTGAAAAAAAAAATCCATTAGCGAAATCACAAATATATATAGTGTAGAATAAATATCCCCCTTAAAACTATCTCACCAGATCATATTTGTCTGCCCATGTTGTGTAACTGCGGATAACTTCATCGACGGACATACCCTTGCGATGTCGTTGTAAGTTGGCCGCATATGCCTCTGACATGTCGGGGGACGGACTGTGATGGTCGTTGTGGATATCACCATTAACTTCTGACATTGCCCTTTACTGTGTTGTGTAGAAAAGAAAAATCAATTGAAATCATCTCTGCAAAGGTATTTGGCCATGCACTCGCGCATGAAATTTAATGGAAAAATGAATGTAATTGGAAAACGGTGCAATTTCACAATTATTTCCATTTTATGAACAATAAAAATGTCTACACTGAAAATAAATAAATGACAACTCTTTGTTCGTTGTTTCGAACAACTTTTTCCTGATTACAGTTATGGAACTTGACAGATTGTAACAATATGAGTTATTATTATAGGGTTGGTGTTGCTTACAAATGTCACAGTTCGTATTTACATTTTAAGTACATTTTGAATAAATACAATTTCGTCCCATGAAAATAACAATTTTAAAACAACGTTGTTGTTATTTCCATTTGATTTCAAATTTGAATTTAATTTTTCGTTTTATTTGCTGGGTGATGTGCAGCAAAGCTCCGGGGAAGCAGCAAATCAAGACTATGCAAATTATTACAACTATTCGTTTCACTACGAGTAAAAATGTTTGTTCACCCCAAACCGACACTAAAGTGATGAAATTTCCCATCCTTCTTCCAACCCTCACGAATTTAGTCAGACAAACAAATAAACTTTCTATAACTCGTATTGATTCGCACATGCAGTACTCAAGGTCAGCCATCATTGAGATTTGTTTACTCTAGAGCGAAGAGCAAAAAATGTCCTTAAAATAAACCAAAAGATGCAATTCAATCTCATGCATCAGTTACCAACAAGCAAACTTTAATATACTTTTCCCGACAAGTGATCTTTTCTCTTCCCCATCCATATTTTAAGCTTTACCATACGCAAATCAAACAAAATGAATACTTACAGTTGGAAAATCTTATCCTTACTATCAACAATCCAATAAAAAGCAACAAAAGGCGTTTTTTGGTGCTAAATTGCCATGGAAACAGGCGGCAAGAGAGACTTTCCACCACACCTAGCAACTGTATCTAAGTGTAAACGTCACGACCCAAATTGATCTATTTATTTATAACTCGAGTGAATTGACAAAGCGAATCTCGGCATTTCATCATTCGAGTCACGAATACTTGCAGTGAATGAACCGCCACACGATATTTCAACATATTGCAGGCAAAATGTGGAGTGTGCAGGCAAGCCTGTCTATACGCTGAGCGCCCATCTGGCTCCAGAGCTGACGGCGCCCCTTTTCGATCGCGGGCGCCATACCCTGGTTATGGCACTGGAATAGGGTTAGCACGAAAACAGATCTCGTTTATATGGCAAACAAAACCATTTGCAGCACAATTAGCGTAAAATGACATTTGCTACATGTTACCCGAGATGCTTTGCGAGTGAGGCCAGTTGAGAAATGGGGTTGGTGCAATTTCGTATCACATATTGAGGCGTTTTGCATTAGATTTGGATATTATTTGGTGCAATTTATTGTTTTTACTCGGAATTGACGAGATTTTCCGGCTCATTCACCTCTTCGCACAATGCTGTACCACGTTACGGACTGCGCCAAGAAGATTTAAATGCAAAATTTATTTGCCAAGAGCCACATAACTCTTATCTCATGGCTCCGTAATTTTTCTTGTTGCCAACATTTTGCTGCGATGTATGGCGAGTCCAATAAGAAGATTTCTTTCTAAGCATTCTCGCACATTTTAGTGGTTTAAATGCCATCTAATTTAACACAATTAAGTGGTTAAAAATATAGTTTACAAAGTCAAAGACGATAAAAACTAAATGATTAATAAGAATCGTTCGAAACTTATCGTCATTCACTGCATGTCTTTATTCCCCCGCATTTTATCATGTTAGAAAAAGTAACTGAAACGGGTTTCCTTATTTCCGGAAAATGTCAAGAATTCTCTTCTTCAATTCACATAACTCTGACAGCCAGTAGCTTTTTGTCGTGGGCTTGTGTGGATTCCTTAAACATGCAGAAAAGTAACAGTCATGTGCTCACATCGCTGGAAACTTCACACGAGTGAAAAGAGAAAAAAAAAATAGAAAAAATAAAAAAAAGGAAGAAAAAAAAAAAATAGAAAAAAAAGCGCAAACTGAACTGTGTGAGAAAAGATAAGAAAGCTTCATCAGGTGCTTCCATTTCAATTGGAACACCATTTCAAGATTTTTCTTTTCTTTTTCCTTTAATATTTTTTTGTACAGCTGCTGTTCTGTAGGTCGTATTGGCGGTATTAAGCCATTTCTTTAAGCTTGGTTTCACTTTCTAATATCGAATTGTCATTGCTAAAAAAAACAATAAAAAGAATAATACGAAACTTGATTTCTATACATTTTTTTCTTCTGTTTTTGCTAAATACACATTTTTGTACATAGAATGAAAAAAAAAGCACTCCAAAAGCCTCTCAAATCGTGGTTTGAAGAAACTGCGATCTCTTGTAAGTCGGTTTCCATTGTTTTAAGTTTTCATCGGATTTTACAAATCATTCAATAGGATTTCCGATAGATCAGTTGAGGTAAGTTGATAACTTCGAAAACCAACCTCAGCTTAAACCAAACAAAGCTGCAACGGAATGCACTTAATAAATCATCTTCTTTATTACATAGTAAAAGCAGATAATTTTAAACTAATTGCCCTTTTGTCCCCGCATGCTGCACTCAAGACTAGAACCACGCAATGTAAAAGTGAATACGGTCAATAAATAAATAAATAAACAAATAAATCAATAAATAAATCTAAAGCATTTTTTTCATTTAGTATCATTATCTTCCTTATTTGTAACTTACTCATATCTTTGCCACACAAAGTGTATACTAGGAAAAGAAATAAAAACAGGAAATGGCCAAGTAGGAAATAGATTAGTTGAGGTTTATGCAAATAAATTTTTGAAGTAGTTCCTTATAGCACATAATATTCTATAGTCATAATTTTACTGTATGACAGGTAGCCACTACACAGATGGTCATTAACGTTTTTTATGTGTTTAACCATTACTAATTTATAGCTCCAAAATATATGACAAAACATACGATGACAGCTGTGGCTATACAACCCCTGTATTCAAATCAATCAATTCAGGAAGTTATAAAACAATTTTATTGTCATCAGTAAAATATTACGGTTATGTCAAAATGGAAAAGAAAATAACACATTTTTTTGTACACTTTGTGAGTTACAAATGTGGATTTTTCATATCTTCCTTTCACAATATTGCACAAGTGATTGCTGTGTAAAAGAAATGGAAAAAAGTGAAACATTTCTCATTTATGATAAAGTGAAATTGTAACACCAACACTAAATTGTGTGTTAAACAGCTTTGCTGAATAAATTGGTGCATAATTCACACTCAAAATCTAACATTTATAACCACAATAAATTGTACACACACTGCTGAAACGACAATATTTGTATAGTGTACAATACAATACCTAACAAGGAGGCTGTGAAATTTCAAGTCATCGTACAAATCAATCAATCAGACAAGTTTTAATTGCGTCATCCAATGAATGCGTTAAACATTCCTTTGTATGTGAGAGAGGAGAAGCGAGAGGGGAATATTGATTTACTTATTTGTGTTGTTTTCACCATTCTGCAGCCTTTTACATAGGGAATGAAAAGAGCTAATTTATATTGTTTTTTTCCCTTAGAATTCGCTTTTAAATTTGATTTTAATCAAGTGATAAGAGTTTATCTTGAATATTTTCATAATTAAATTTTAAAGCTAAAAATATATATATATTTTTTTTCTCAAAAATATTCCAGCATTGCACTATGTAATTTCAAGCATCTGCTAACAATTTTATTTTTATTACTTCGTTAGATTTTTAAATGAATAAAAGTCTAATAAATAGCTACGTTCAACAATAGAAACTCATAAAAATTGCATTTTTTATTCTTCATTTTTCTTTTTTTTTCTCTATTGATGTACTTCCAAGAACTCAATTGCAAACATAATTGAAATGTTAGCTGGTGAACTCATCATTTTTTTATAAATACGGAAAGATCACCGTTATTCTATATTTCAGTCCCTAAATCTTCTTTCAAGAAATCAAAATCCTATCCGTAACAAAATCAGTAATTCGATTCACGACCAGATTAATGTAGGACATGAATGTTTAGTTTTATAAGCAACACGTGTGAGAAAATAAAACAAGCAACTAAATTAAAATGATCAATTTCGATTCAATTGTATTTCAACTTAGAATTAAGTTTCAGGATGCACTCTAAATCCTAGTTTAACCTTCAAAAATTAAACTAGACGATATAAGATCTTTCGCTCATCATTTACAGAAACCTGACACCTTTGTTTCGTCTACAGCCACAATTGTATTAATTTCTGCTACTGAAATATGAAATTATTTGACTGTCATGTCGCATATGGTGTTATTTACAATGCTTTGCGGTTTCGATAATAAAGGGATTATTCGAACGTTGTGCGATTCATGCGAAAGCCCCACAATATAAATACATATATATGTAGGATACTCCATCATGATGGGGTTAACAAACGCAACATTTGCATTTGGTAGTGTGAGGCAAAGGTGTCGAAATCTCAACAAGAGATAATACACATATATTCTAGATAAAGATAAACGTGACCCTATGGTCAAAAAAGGACCTTTTTATCACTAAATGGACTTTGCATTAAAAAAGTAAATTACTTTGAAAGACATTTTGTTAATTTCTATACTCGGAATATCAATGCACTTCAAATTTAAAGAAAAATTATTTTTCGTATAATTTCGATGACTCGTTGAAAACCCTCTTAAGCTCATCCATAAAACTCCAATATTACTTTTACGAGCTTGTCGCACAAAGATGACATGACTAAGTCATTTGTGACACAATTGAAAGATTTTTTTACTTTTAAATTTAAATTATTTTTTTTAGTTGTAATTTTGGACCCCACAATAATATTTTTCCAACTAAAGAGGAAAGCGGCAAATTTTCTCTCACATTTCCTATTAATTCAATGAAAACGTTAGTTTTTGTTTGCCCTTTTTCAACACACTATTCAATTTTCACTCATCTCACTTAACGGCTTCTAATGCTGTTGTTACAGAGGAGATAAAAGCGCCAACTTATTGATTTTATACGATGTATGAGAGGAAAAAGAAAATGCCAACGCCAACTGACCTTATAATTGCTCCCAACTGGTATACACGGGATGCTGTCTGCTTCTGCTCGATTGTCGTTGGCGTCAGCGTCAGCTTTTCAACTTAATTCAACTTTCACACAGGCCACGAGGTAGCGTTCCGGCGAGCGGTCAAATGTCAATTTCCACGAAATGAGTTTATGAATTGATATAAATATATAAATCGCGGCACAAGATGAATTGACCCAATCAAAATAACCGTCCAGGGGAAGGCAAAGCCGGGCAAACCAATCATGGCATGCGTTGTAGTTTAAAATTACAAAACGCATCAAATTATTTCCAGTTTTCCCGCAAGAGGGTAGGCCACTCTGCGCAACAGCATCACAAAACCAACCGTATTGAGCTGGTCTGCTGTCTGCTGCACTGTATGTCTCACAGTGAACATAACACAAATCATGCGCAGCAAATAAGGTTGAAATGAAAGCTTTCATTTTTTCACATTCAATAATTATTAATAAATATTTTTCAGTATCATGATATACTTTATGCACTTTGGTTTTCTCTATTCAGTTTTGAAAAACACCTGGGAACCCTGGGTATTGTATTGACACCAAATGGGCCCCCAAATTTATAGAAATAAAATTAAATCAAAAGAAAAATGTTTTTTTTATTTTGTTTTTACTTTTGTATTTTTAGTAATGTGACCAACTGAAATGGGGCCCCTAGAAATCTGGTGCCCTGGATGAGGGCCCCGTACACTCATACGATACGACGTTGTGCCTCTGCTATCATGTGAAAAATCATGGAAACTAGAAACTGTAAATCTGGTTGGGAAAAACTAGGTCGTTGAGACTTGTATTCCAGACCTCTCAATTGCTCCCTGTAGACATTGGTGTTCAGTTTCACCTACGATTCTCAGAAATCATTGGCAGTAATGGAACTTCAAATTTTCAACCCCACACCCCCTCCCCCACGCAATACTCCCCAAACTATGTTATTTTTCACAATAAATTTAAGGACCAAAAAAATCACAAAAGATAACATGTTATTAAATTACAAAAAAAGGAGAAATATTAGAAATTTAGAAATGGACCGTTTCAATCAGAAAAATGCATTTTCAAACAAAAAGATTGTATTTGCAGGCATAAAAATACATTTTAAGGTTTAAAAATGCATTTTCAGACAAAAGAAAGTATTTTCAAACAAAAAAAAGAGCATTTTCCGACCAAAAAGATGCCTTATTGGACCAAAATACGTGTACCGGGGACCATTTAGGATCGGGGGGCCCAGGGCAATGGCCCTCTTGACCTTAATCCGTCAGGTGGACCCCTTAGATGCCTGTGCCCCCCAGCAACGCGGGGTTCTGCGTCCAGTAGTTCCGCCACTGGTCAGTGTTCGTCGACTTATCTATAAGATAAACTGGAAAAAACCACTCTTGTGGATACATCCATGGCAACATTTTTGCAGTTTTACTCTTCCCATCAATTTTATTTTTTCTAATCTCTATCGAAACATGATAACATCGCAAGATGGAGGGAATAAATTGCTGCCCCCTACGCTCCTCTCCGAGTAGAAAATCCGGGCCTGAAAATCTACTGTTGTGTGTAAGAGGGATGTGATACACCCACCGGTTAATTCAGATCGTTTAAATTCATAATGCAAATAAAGTAATTAGTCAGATACGCAGGTATATGGTTTGAAATCAAATCACAGCTGTGTTTATTCAAATTTAATTCAAATTCAAATTCTGTACGTCTAAAAGGGGCAAATTATGGATGTTAAGATATGCTGTCTCAACGAATGCTCCCTGTATTTTTTAAAGTTTTTTTCAAGCTTTTCAAAACGGAATAATGTACTTAATTAATACAAATCAGCTATGAGGTTGACCTAATACAATATATCTAATCTGTTTTGTTATCAGTATTATAAATAAGCTCCCAACCAATATTAAATTTCAGCGTTAGGTTTGCGCTATATCTAAATTTAGAAAAAAAATCAAACCATTTAGTGAAATATACCACACCACAATTTATTTCCTAAAATACTGGATATTTTTCAACATTAGTTTCATAATAACGACTACGAGACAAGGCATTACTTGTGTATTACACATACACAACATACTGATGCATTGGGAGACGTATCATAGGCCTAATTTTTTATTCCTACGTAATCATTAGTGTATGTTTTACTGAATTTTGTTAATAATCTTCTTCAACCGTCACTCAGGGCCAAAAATATTGATATATGGATAAAGTTAAACTTCTTTAAACTAATTGTAATTAAATTTCAAATACCAAAAATTTTATAACATAAAATACTGCAATTTTTTTTCCTCCTATTCTTAGCCAATAAAGGTAAATTCTTATAATACCTATGGATTAATTGAATGTTTAGTATTTGGGATTAAATTATGCAATACGAGGACTAACAATATCACAAGTTATAATGGCACTAGAATAGTTTTTTAAATGGAGCAATTTCAGTTTTGCTGACGAGATTGTCCTTAGCTAGGTCGTTATTACACATAAAATAGTTTTTCAATCAATCAATCAATCTATTATTATTAGAATAATAATGGCAGTAAATATATACATATATATGCATACATATATATATTATATGTTATATATATGTGTATATTTATGTTTTAAGTCAGTGTGAAAAGGATGTTTCAACCAATGAGCTCATTGTTTCAACCTAAACTTGTTAAATTGTGAAAATATTGAATTACATTTACATGACATCAAATCTACTAGCAAAAGGAATGTATATTACAATATTAACCTGTCACGTATATTTACAACAATTCGATTATTCGATATTAAAACTTTGTACAACTTATACAATATTACACGCCAACGGTACGCCAACAACTTTGCAGGTTACTTTTCGCAAAATTCACTCCGCAGTTTGCAAATTTGAAAATATATTTCTTTATACAATTTAGAAATAATTTAAATTCAAAATCACAAAAAAAAAAATACTTTAAAACCCTAACTATTAACTAGACTAACTCTTATCAATTGAACAGTACGCATTGGATACGTAACCAACATTCACTTACAGTAATCAAACTATCAAAAAATTAAACGTACACACAAATATACACATGTTGTTATTATTAATATCACATAAAAAAATAAAAAAAATTATTTTTTGAGCAGAAATAATAAAAAAAAATTTAAAAAAAAATAAACGTAGTAACTCAAGACTAATTTACATCCAGACTTTTCTCAAGTCCGGAACCCCGGGAATTCTTCCAAGCATACCCGAGTCGTCTGCTGCATTTTTTTTTCTTTCTTTTTTTTTCTAAAGTAGGAAATTGTTTGTTTCCATACTGGTATTAGCTTTACAATGGTTTGCCAATGTCTACTTGAACGAAACCCCACGTTTCCAAGCTCTTAACGAAAAAATCCGATTGACTACTCAGCATTGTATTTGCGTATGTTTTGCAAGGATGAGTACGGCCTCGATCCAAATTTCCATCCAGCCACAATCCAAATTCTCCACTAAAAATTGTCAGTATTAATTAATTAAAAATACAATACACAAATGTTTTAAATTTGACGTACTCTCCAGAACCAATGGCAAGGCTTTCAGGATTGCCTTTGATAAAATATTCGTTCTCTCCAGTCCATCTAAATATCTAATTAAAATTAAATAAAAATTTGTTTTTAAAAATTAATAAATAATAAAACCGTTTTAAAAATTAAAAATTTACTTCAAATTCAGGGTGAAAGCTAAATAGAAAAGATTCGCCAGTTCCATAGAAATGATCGCTGGGTTTCAGCGTGCAGGATGTCATAGCACCAAACACCTTTGAGTTAGACAAAAAAATTACATAAAATTATCATGAATTAAAATTTAAAAAAAAAAAAAAACGACTAACATTATTTTCTTTATCTTTGATAATCAGTAACACAGGCGTTTCAAAATTGGTCATCTTCCGATACAAATTTTTCAGGCTGCAGCCATCGCTTTCTGTACTGAAAATTAGCGTCCATCCATAACCGACCGCTCTAGCTGGCAAATGTTGTACCAACTACAACGAAATAAAAATAAAATGTAAAATTATATAAACATAAATTGCATAAACATCACTTACAGTCTTTCGAACTTCCTCAGTTAATAATTCACTTTCTCCGTATAATTCAGGTAATTCCGGCTCAGCTTCTAAACTCATTTGTTTCTTCAAGTCACTCGCTGATACAACCTACATAAAACAATGGATATATAAAAACAGGTAAAAGTATGTATTTTTATAACACGAGCCACATTAATCATCTAATCCATCAGGAAAAATGAATTAATACAAGTTATTTAACAAAAGAATTAGTCATGTCTGATCTAGAGGAAATTTTTAATTTTTTTGTTTATACAATGAATGAAAATGTTATCGTAAAAAATAAAATACACGACTTCGTGCGAATCGAATAATTTCTAATAAGATAATTCAATTTCAATTCTCATATTGCCGCAATTAAATGTCAAAATTAAATCCATAATTAATTAAATCCCACCGATTCATATTTCCTTTTTGTGTGTTATAAATGTGAAAGTTAAATTGCATGCATCTCCATTCTCGAGCAAATTAAATTTGAATAACAATGAACCTAACATCCAATTTCTACACTACCAATCTATTTCTACCGTTTCACTGACTCACGGCTACAAAAATACCATCTCGTAAATAGCCCACCTCTGTATCAACAGTGCAGGAGCGAACTTGACTTCGGAGTCGGCTAAAAAACTTCAAGTGAGGAGCTCTCATGATCTGATGTGCAGAGATTTGAAAGAAATATTAAGAGTGAAACAAATGCAAAAACATAAACAAATGAAAACTAATAAAAACAACAAACAAAAAAAAAACGAAATGGTAGAACCAGTCACCAGAACATTAGTACCGGTACAGTATCATGCAAAATAACACCACATTTCAATAAATGAATATTTATGTAAAGGCAGTTTTGAAGGAAATAAAATCCTACCTCAATGAACAATGCAACCAGACTTTATTTTATTGTGTAAGTAAGCTTAATTTTAATTGGTTGATTTCAAGTAATTCAAGAATTATTTTTTTTTTTTATTACCTCGACGTTATTTAACAAGTCGGTAGAAATTTCCGTTAGTTGTAGAAGACAGTTGTTATTGTTAAATAATATTAAAAAATTACCATAATAACGTGCATTAATTTAAATAAATTAAAAGATAAAAAGCAAAAAATAATAATAATAATAATAATAATTTTATTTTTAATTTTATTACCGTAACTCCTGTTATTTCAATTTGGGATGTTTTAAGATTAAATTACACTATCAAATTTAATTCATATACCTCCCAATCTGATCGATGATTGAAAGTATCTTCCTCAACACTATGAGGCGTGTCATCCGAATCTCTCCTTAGCTTATGCTCATCATCACTAAACTCCTCTTCATTTGTGATCAGTTCATAACCGAATTTACGAATCGCTTCTTCGTCTAAATCGCCGTATACATTTGGAGCCCAATGGTTGAAAAAGCTATATAAATCATCCACCCTATAAAATCCCACAAGAAAATTTGAATTTTGTTTATTTTTCCTTTTATTCTCCTCATTAAAAATGTAGTTTTACCTGTCTCTGGGAATGCTGAACCAATATTCGCGTTTCATTCGCTTCTTCCCATATGCCATGATGGGAGTCGACTTATGAACGGGTTTGTTCAATGGTTTCCCCATCCGCAAGCAAAGGTAAAGAGGCGGATCGTCGCAAGCTTTTGCAGGACGTGGAATTAATTCTAACAAAAAATAAAAATAAAAAAAAATAAATTTATATTTAAAAAAAAAATTTTTTTAAAAAAAATAATAATACAAATAAAAATAAACGTTCTAAAAATGCAATAGTTTCCAGCCTTTTGAAATTCACTTGACACTTCTTATTAGCACACCTGCGATACAAAGTAAAAAGTTTTGCCAAGTAAAGTTCAAAAAAGCGTTCATTTGTGAAGGTTAAAGAAGAAACTGAAAAGAGATAAGTGAAAGGATTTCAAATGGAAAGTATTGTTTGCAAGATGCACACAGTTTCCTGCAAGGGCAAACCGCATCATTCATACATCTCGATTTTTTTGTCAAACCAAACAAAAACAACTCAAGCGCAGCAGGCACATGCTAACGTGTCAATTGTCTTCAAAAACTAATTATCATTCGTACAGTGAGCATATAACAAGCAAATAGCAGCTTAAACTTTAAGAATGGTGGATTTTTTTTCTTACTAACCATACAGGCTGTAGTTTCGTAGAACTGTTATGATACAAGAGAAACAAGTAATCATTAGTAATTGAATCGTTCAGTTAATTTCACTTAAATAAACATCGCATGTATCGATCTCCAATCATCTTTCACACCTTTCAATTAAATAAGAAAACAAAAATACAACATTTTTCGAATTTATGCACTCACGATCAATCGAAGCAAACAAATCCGGCATATCATCAACTGAAACGATACTCTTAAATCCGACTTTCCTCTCACGACTTTCGCCCATCGAATGCGGCCGCCTTTCGTTCGACGCAACTTGTGATTTCCAACTTCTCTGTCCGTTTTCGTCGTAAAAAACCGAATTTCCTGTCACGGTGGTTTCGTGCAAACTAGCGGGCCGAGCATTGCCCTTTTTTTGCGGGCAAGCTATTTCTTCCTGACTTCCGCTTTCATCAGCTGTTTTCGTGAAAAAGCCGCTAGAAAAGTCGACAAGAGTCTTGGGTGATGCTGAAGAGAAGATTTTCGACAATGTTGACTGTGCCGGTTGCGTTGTCGAGTTGTCCGTTGGCACGGTTTCCGATAATGCGGAAAGTGGCGGAGAATTTTCTTTATCCTTCTCGCTACCACCAATCGATTCCATCCAGGTGAGGGGATATGACAGCTGCTTCAACGCTTTCATTTTGTTCTCAAATATATTAGAGTTTTTCCGTCGGAGAGATTCTGTCAGTACCTTGAAAAGAAATCATCGATTACAAACGGAACAATTCGCTAAATTATACGATCCGAGCGTTACCTGTTCCGATGGAGTGGTTGCAGCTGCTGTCACTGATTGCTGTTGCTGCAAGGGATCACTGTTTGATGGCAGTTCATTTTCTTCCTCTTTTGCACCGCCATCTGAAACCGTAGTTGCCTTTTCATCAGATTCAGGCACTTCGTCCTTCTCTGGAATTTCCTGATTGCATTCAGAAGCGGAAACCGACTCGACGGTTTCGGTTTCTTCGGTTTTTGCATTGCTCGCGTCGGGTTCGGGTTGAGAATTCGTTTCGGTAGTTGTCGGCACTTCCGGATTTCTCGCCACTTCGTCCACAAATACCTCCGAATCTAAATTGCTCGTCGAATCAGACGTGGACATGTGGTGCATTTGCTTCATCGGCTGATTTTCCCTAGAAGAATCTTCCTCGGGCGTAACTCCTACATCCGACATGCTACCATTAATCGCTTGTATCGAATCGGTGCGCCTCTCCCGAGTCGACGCCAAGGTATCCAAATTATTCATTGGCCATGATAGGCGGCATTCTCTCGCGTGATAAACTTGTGGCGGAGAGTGAATCTGCATGCTTGTAGAAGAAAAAATCCAATCAAAATAAAATACTTTCAAACTAATTAAATTATTTTACCTGTCGCTTGATGCATGACTCACGTACATCGTAGCAATATCGTTGTACATAGCCGCATTGACGACATAATCCATAGGGGCAATAACGCCATATTTTTCAGCACCGTGTTCTATCACCAGCTGATCAGACACATTCGGATCAAACATCACGGCGTTGGGCGTGACCAAAAGAACTCCACTAACAACTCCCTAAAAACAATTTTAATTTTACGATTCCAATTAATTACGGTAATGTTTTAGATTTTTTTTACCTGTCCATCGGTGATGTGCCGAACATTTATTTTAAGGAATCTTTCGATACAGTCTCTATCTAAATTTTTTTCTTCATCCTCAGTCAGAATGTGAGTTCTCGGTGAAAGTGGTGGTGACTGAACCCTCTCGACATGTCCAGGTTTAGGACTCTTGTGCGAAGTATTTTGCTGTTCCTGAAACGTCGTAAAAAAAATCGTCATTAAAAGATTATAACCATTAAATAAATAAAAGAAATCACACACAACTTTCATGTTGTACAGTTTAAAAATGTTTAAAAATCATACAACTGTAATACGAAGCTTGGGAGCTTGGAATATGTTGATTTTTTCAATAGAGAACTGTTTGCTGCGCATATACTGTATTTACAAATAGTGCAAACAAGTCATATGTCCATGAGAAAGACTGGTTTAACGTTGAATACAATGGCCGACAGCTAGTAATTTTGCTAGACCCATTTCATTTTATGGCGTGTCTTTAATCTAATTCAAGGTTATTTGAATTTCACGTCCCGTACTACCGTTGTTGTTGTTTTTTTATTTTTTATTAATAATGCGTTCAAGCAACTAAATCAAACGCATTAAGAAAATGGGATAGATGGAACCTTTAAGTTCATAAAGCAAATTTTATTGCATCTTTTAGCTTTATGATGTGAAATATTAATTGATAAATAATAAAACCCAGTAATGAGATGAAATGAAATCACGCAAGCGCATGTAATTCGACGATGTAAAACAAATATGAAAATTCTCTCTAAACACCTAAACTCAACTCGTGACTAAATTTGAAAATGTTTTCCGGAAATGGAGAATCACAATTCACTTGATTGTCGCATTCTCCATTGAAGTTCACTCGCGCACAAAACTATACAAATTCTCTCGATTCGACTTCTGCTTCTGCTTCCTTTGATAAATCCCACCAATTTTTTCCTCCTTTTCCCCCGTTTCCGTTCCCAAGACGATATTCCCACCAGACCATTCAATTTATCCGACTTATGTAACAATGGTCAACAGCTTGAGCTAATGTATTTAACAACTGATTAAATACAGCAAAAAAAAAAACCAAACGTTTACTTACCGCTTTGCAAATTAAATCAATAAAACTCATTATTTAACATCAAATACAAATGATTTGTTCAATTTGAATAGCTTATTTATCAAATTAGCTAAAATTAGCTTTTTCATATTTTATTTTCGAATGCAACTAACCTGAATATCACCTCCACCATCCCCACAGCTGCCAACATCAACATCAGACGACTGTTCCTCGGAATCCAAATTCTTAGCTGGTACAAACAAGCTCT
Source organism: Strigamia transsilvanica (assembly GCA_034701245.1). Classification (NCBI taxonomy): domain Eukaryota; kingdom Metazoa; phylum Arthropoda; class Chilopoda; order Geophilomorpha; family Linotaeniidae; genus Strigamia; species Strigamia transsilvanica. The sequence goes on along the minus strand of JAQIXU010000402.1, from coordinate 18,882 downwards.
GAAGGAAAAACATCAAATTTTGTATTCAAATTAATTCTAGAAGAATATACTTTTTATTATAAAATATTACTTGGTCTGGAAATATAAAACGACTCGCTAGCCGATTTAATTTAACTAGTTCTGAAGGCGTTGTATCATATCGTGCAGCAATCCCAGTTAAAGTATCCGAAGATTTAACCTTAAAAATAAAAATAAAAATGATAAACCATGTTCCAAACTTTATAACACAAATCTGAAATGCAAATAACGATGATTTCAAACTTCGTGCTGCTGCTGTTATTGGTAAAATGTCGTGTAATCGTTCGTGCCAGGTCATTCACCAACTGGCGATTTATACAGAAATGCATTCGTTCAACCGCATTCGAACCAGCAACGCAAACAAACGTGAAAAATAATAGAAAGTGTCATTTCATCTAATGACACTCAGAACAATTTTCCAATAGTTTATTCTTTCCCTCATAACGAAAAATTTATGATTAATTAAATTTAATCATGAAAAAGTTTCTTATCGCGACATTTCGCTTGAAAATATTGAATAATATTTCTCAAATTAATTCTTCTTTGACATGCAAAAATAAACTCGTTTTAACGTTATCTCGCATTTTGCCTCATCATCTCATTACTTTTAATTTGATCAAATTAGTCAGTCGGCAGCAATTTTTTTTACTCACACAATGAAACAACTGTAATGTAAAAATCTACTCTTAATCCCAATCTCAGCAGTAATCAACTTCTGCATTTGAAAAATTGGACGAGATAATCACACGGCCAGTTGCGCACAACCTCTCAAGATCACGAAAGAACTCTTATCCTAATTGAATTCTGCCCTAAAATGACCACACACTCATTAGCACAAGAACTATTATGCACTAAGCAATTAGATAGTTGTAAGTTTCAATGAAACTTCATTAATTAATGTCCAAAAAACGAAATAAATAAACATAATAAAAATTCAATCGTACAGGACAATGAGCCGAATTTGTTTGAGGGTTAATGTGCTAATAAGGAACCAACTTATTCAACAGATTACATTAAGTTCACGAACGATGACCTCTGTAAGAAATATTATCTCGCTGGATGCAATTCGAAACCAGTAGAAACTGACTTCAAAAAGTTAAGATTAAAATGGTATTCAGATCTTATCCAAAGTCTCATCTTCATGTACCAGCAAACAATAACTAAAACGAAATCAAATAGGAAAACATCAAATCTCGTCTATTTTGAAATGGTTTCAGATTCTTGGCCCCTTCAGTTTAATTTCCGGACCAAAAATATCCTGTCTAGACAACAAAAAACGAAGAAACAAAAAACTAAACACAATAAATACCAAGAGATAATTATCTGACGCCCGAAATTGATTCAACAGCACTGTACATTCTATCGATCCACAGGAAATATTTATCTATTTTTAAACCTAATTATCGAGGCGCAATAGTAACAATTTCCCTTATTTTTTTTTATTAAAATCAAATTTTGTATACACTTTGAAAATGAGTCATTAACATTAGATGACCGACCACTGAGCTGAAATTAAAATTTCTGCGATTGTGAAAACCAAAAAAATGTGCAGAAACGTCATTCAGCTATTTAATTAGAACTCGAACATAAAGGTTTATTCCGAACCCCAGACACTGAACGTAACTGCTGCAAATTGCGAACCACAGAGCTCTGAGTCAAATTACGCCTACTCCTTCCAAATTCACATCCCATTTTGTTGCTAATGACAACTGCGCAAAAGATTTTCCTCCCACGTCCCACTCGGTTCATTTAATTTCGTAAATTTTTTTTTCTTTTATAGAAAATATCATTTTTTACAAGACAAAATGTGATATGCATTCAGCCTCCTTGAAATTTATATGGCCACAGGTGTCTCCAGATGTACTTTTATTGATTTTCCCCCTTTCCCCGAGCGCCCAAGATTGAAGCAAACTTGGCCCATTTATTCAAGGATAAAATAATAAATTCCAATTTCCAATCCGATGATTTATCAAATAGATATTAGTCATTGACTCTTTTTTGTTTATCATTATAACCCTTTTTCACTCAACTGCGAATCTGAGATGCTTATCGACCAGGAAATATCTATTTTTCGGACTCATTGACCTCATTTTTATGTGAAGCAATTAACTCAAGTGTATATATAATACATCCTCGTGCAATAATTTCCAATTAATAACGGATAGGAACAACGAATCATTAACAAATCGGAAAATAATTTTTAATTATAAATGGATCAAAATATAATAATTTCTGATGTCTTCCCATAATTTTTCGCAAACTACACATAAAATTTCGAGATATCCAACTCGTTTAATCTTTATTTCTCACATAAAAATAAATAGCAAGTAATAAACCTTTATAGCGTTAATCTTTTAAAGAAAAACGCGTTACTTGTTTTGGAGTCGTGCGAATATTCTTCAGGCCCAAAACTAAGATTTCCACACAGAATATTCGATTTATCGACAGGAAAAATTGTACCAATTTACCTATAAACTACCACAACTCTTTGCTGTATTGCATTAGTTATTTTAGTACTTCCGTATCATATTATTTCTACACATATGTTCGTTATACTACAAATATCATAAATTACTGTCCATCTACAATACGACACGTGACGATGCTATGCAAAGAAGGATAAGTAGCAAAATAAAGCTGAAACTCTCGTTTGGGATCCTCAATTAACATATAATTTTTATTTTTAAATTCCCAAAACAGATTTCCAATTTCAACTCAAGATTGCTTACTTTCATCAAACCTACCGTGTATGTGATAGTTCCACTCGGCTGTGTCATGGTTCGAGTCACATGCTTCCTGTCTTTCTTCTCATCATCGTTATGCTTGCATGGTTCTGCAAAGAAAATTGAAAAAAAAGATTACTCGTTATCATTAAAGATTATAGTTAATAACATTCCAGTGAAAAGGATTTACGGACAAAAACTGTTGCGCATCACTGCCAACGCTATTGGTAAAAAAAAGAACAAAAATCGCAATTTATATTCATCAGAATTCACCTTCAAGTTTACCATCGAAAAATATTCAGAAGAAATATACCTGTTTAAAATTCATGACCGTATTCAATTCAACTTTTCAATTGTAATGTAAAAGAATAGTTTCTGACGAACTTACTTATCAGCGAGCGAAGCATCATTCAAAACTGACATTTGACTCAGCTAGATTGTATTACAAAACTGGCAAACTCAACTAAATTTCTTTTTCGAAAAAGGAAAAAACCAAAACATTTTAAACTCGTTTCACTTTCACCAATCCAATTTCCTATTATTGACAAGCACATTAATAAACAAAAGCCTTCTATCCGCTTTCTAGAATTAATACCAAACCAAACTTAATTTATTCAGAGAAATAAATTAAAAAAAACACCGAAAAATCTCCGTTTTATACATGTATGAAAAAGTGTCAGCTTGCAATAAGTGGGAATCTCATCTTCAAGCCTGAGAAAGCTTTAATAAACCACTCTTCTGCTTATCCCTGAAGGCCATCAAAAGGTTGATGGCCATGACTGCAGAATGGATTCCCGAACACTTCAATGTCAGCTGCACCAGTCAGCAAAATGCACAGTGCGCTCATTTGATTGGCTCGCGGCCAATTTTCGGTCTATTCTTTAAACCACTATAATTCAGGCTTACGACAGTTGCTACTTATTCGTGTAATTGTGAGGGAATGTTCGAGCTGTTTGTTCATAACAAGGTCGCAACAAGTTTAGACGTCCCCACGCTGATTTCCCAACAAGTGGCGTTCAATTCCTTTGTTGTTATTGCCCGAAATTGCAGTGGGACGCACTGGGGTGTTATGCCAATGAATTTGACAGGTAAATAAACGATCAAACAAACATAGTTTTAAATGGGACGAATGCAATGCAGTATTCTGCATGTTAATGATATGCACCAAGTGTTAAACTTATTATTACAGCAACATTAGAGCGCTTTTATTAGCCACCTGGTCTCCAAATTGCACTTAATCACATATTTCACAAGTAGAATTAATTAAATGTAAGATATTAAAGTCGCTTGGTGGGAAAAAGTTGTTTATGATAATATTTTTACTGTTTAATTAAAAAAATAAATAAAATTAAATTAAAAAAAGTAAAAAAAAAAATCTAATTAAAAATTGAAACGTTTCACTTACCAAATATTGTATGACCGCAGTGAATGCGTTAAGTCTAGTCAAGCATTTAGTTGAGGAAAATGTAGAGCGATGCAGGGCACCACGCAGAAACCACAAGAGAAACCAACTGTCACATATGGTTAATATATTAAAACAACTGTTTCCCATCAGCCGCTCTCTGACAAACTATCAAAATTAATATTTCTGTTATGGCTTGTTCTCACATATGGAGAGAAAACAGAGCCGTGGAAAACAAAAGTTTGACGACACTTCCGTCCATTAACAAAATGATGTACCCATTTTAGCATTTTTTTCCCCTTCCTTAATGGGCGTTTGTGTTTAAAGTGCTATCAACACATCCCAACCAATGATAAACTTGGATGTAGATAATCAATTAATCTTGAATTAGTAAGAATTAAATCATTTGCACAACAATGGCAGCAATATTTGTTGTGTGGTCGTAATTAGGCCAGCATTCATTAATTTTTTTCATGGTCGAAATGTTTCGACTGTAAACAATTGTTGTGGCTCTGTCGAAATATTTCAATCATTTTTGGAGAAGGAGTGGAGAGAAAATTCAATATTTCATTATTTCGTAACCATAATAATTAAGGAGACCAATCCAATCCCATCACAAAATTTTCTCTGCGATAACATTTCCCTATGGCGTGTTACAAAACTGATAAACAAACTTCACTAAACATTAATTCCAGTCAAATAAAACTGAAAAGAGATCAAGGATTTATCAATTTTTATCTCATCACCTTATAAGTTTCCACTTTATTGATCTGCTGAGGGAACAAAAATGGTCGGGAAAAATCGATAACACGTTTGCACCTGCACAAACACAGCAAGTGAAAGAAAAACAACTAATAACAGAAAACGCAGCAAACTGTACTGGCTAGACAACTGAAGTCAATTATTCATCAACTGTTTATTACTATTATTAAATGATTTTTTATTGATGAAATTTCTTAATTATTGGTTTCATCTTTCTGTTACACGATATCGCGTCATTGTGGTACAATTTCCTGATTTTTTTTTCATTGCACAATCCATAATTAATTTCATTTGTTTAATCAAAACTTTAAATTACGCACCATTTTATTTCTACACGGGGAATAAAACTGTTTTTACACAATGTTCGGCAGGCAAAGCTAAGGGGCTGCATATCTGAAATTGCTGACTTTTCTCCGCCATTCACGCACTTGTTTGAAAATCTCTCGTGTGCGAATTCCACTCGTACGAAGGGGAAAAAAAGAAGGGATTTTCTGTTCCCTCCTCCGAAAAAAAAGATAAGAAAACTCAAGTACCTAACGATTCTGCGTTAGAAATGAGACTTACTATTGTCAACTAGTATTCATATCTGCCATAATCGAAATAGTACTTGAGCAAATTTTAAAGTGGGAATTTTGAACTTCACTGCAATAAAAATTTCCATTGCAAATTCTGGATTAGAATAAATTCTGCCCATTCTCGCTAAAAAGTTCATGGTGTCCTAGATATTGATTTTTTTCTTTTGCTCATCTATTTTTCTTTACAGAAATGCCTTTCTTGATTACAATATGAGATCAATACATCTCTGTTATTTTTGATCGTATGTTTCTCAGCATCTCGCTTGGCGACACACAACGTGCCTCCGTTGTATCGAATGAGGACATAGAGCACGTATTGTGCATACTTAAACAAGTGTATTTTCAACAATAAAACAAGTCTTTTAGTTTACTACTCGTTCTCTTTATTGCGTACGACCGGGGTTATCGAACTTAAAACTGCAATCTCAATACAACCCCCCACCCACCAAAATAATAATAATAATAATAATAATAATTGCTGTATTCAAAAATAGAAACTAAGCAAAAACGCCTTTAAATCTGAACTACAGAATTTATTTCTTTTTGGCATCCTATCTAAAGTCAGAAAATAATAAATTAATTTAAAATTTATATCAGAAACCATAACCTTACTTCGCGCTTTGAATCGATATTGAACTTTCGATGCACATTTGGGACAAACTGACAAGTCGTGAACCCAAACCCACACTTAAGTTTGGATTTCATTACGTCTGAAAGCAAGTGGCAACTTATGTAATGATGTTGACGAGTTATAAAACTTTTAGCACAACAATGAAACCCAACAACATAAAAATGAAAATATTTCAAAAGCTATTTTCTAGGGTCAGTAAACGTAAAGTCTCGGGGTCTCTACCACTACAAAAGTGAAAATAAGCTCCACCATTAAAAATTTACTACCAACATAAAAGAGATTCCACTTTAGTCATGACAACTTCCTATTTTATCATTATTATTATTATTATTTTTATTTTTTGAAAGTAATAATAATAACAAATTGAATTATTAATTATTTATAAATTTTCTTCTGCCTACCGTACGCTTTAATCCATTTGCAGAGTAAAAAATATGGATGCCAATTACAAAATCGTGGCATTTTTGGATAAATGTCTAATCTAATCAACAACAGCCTTGATAATGACAACAGTATAAATAAAATGAAGTCATATCTGCCACCACGACCCAAGTGTGCTCAATTTCTATCTGATTACCACAAAATTTGTTACTCACTAAAATACGTCAAAAACTGTCAAAAGATTAACGTGTCATTTGTTTACCTGTAGCCGATTTTAAAATCAACTTGGCATGCAGCTTCTGCTCCGATGACAGCTGGATTAAATCGTCACCCGTTTGTTTATTCATCGTATTCCAATCAAAGGCGGAATTGCTGTATCCATGACTATCAACCGATTTTATTTTGCTCCTAAAATGAAAAATAAATAAATAAATAATTTAAAACAAACGAAGATATTAACGGCTCTGTTTCGCCATTCTAAATTGCCGTGTAAAATGCCCGCATTTAATAATTTACAAATTTCCGTTCTTAATTGTTGATTCCAGCGTAAAATAAAGCAAGCAATAAAATGCAAGCAATTCAAGTTTGAACCTTCTGTCAAAACGGTGCTACACACTAATGCAGGCTTGATTAAAGCTTTACTCGCAATGGTCCGTTGCGAGATTTTTACGACAAGTAACTTAATTTTAACTGAAACCTCGCTTTCAACTCATTTCCATTACTGCAATATTCTCAAAAGTGGCTCACGGTTAGAGAATCTCGTAATGTCACACATGATAATCGTAAAAAACATACGAAGGAGTAATAAAAAAAAAAAATTGTCATTGTCTAGCAACAGAATAAATAAGAAACAAACAAGATCCGGCAAGGTATACACTCTACGGCGCATGTTTGCTGTTTGGTCTTCAAAAATAGCAGCTGTGCCATACGTGTTACCATTACTTTTGCTATTACTAGTAAAATTACAATAGTTTCTTTTGTTAGTTTGTACAAAAGAGTAACAGAAGACCACATAATTAAATTTTATTGGTTAGCACAGCAGAATAGGAGTCTGCTACTACAGTGCGTCCTCGATTGCTTGTTATTGCCTTCTGTACTTTACTTTTGTTCCCACAATGCAAGGTAATGCGTGTTATTAGGACTAACTAGCACCGCAAAAAATTGGATTAAAACGTAGCAGATTTTTAATTTTTTGTAAAAGAATTAAGAATTATCCAACGTTTTCAATCGAAAAATAATAAACAATATTTTAAGGTATAACTAACCCTGTAGGGATGACATATGATTTACTCCCTTTGCTACCACTTGACACTTGTCCAGTCTTCTTCCGCCTAAAAAAAGAAGAAAAACAACTTAATTCTCTAAAACTAAATAAATAAATAACATTAACACTATTATAATAACTGTCATAAATGCTTCGTTTTTTTTTAAAAAAAAAATTTACCTCGCTAACTAACATTGGATAGTGTTAAAGTAAAAGTTATTTGAATTAAAACAACAGTTTTCAATTGCAACTTACAACAGTCTTGCTAGATATTCCTTCATAATGCAAACCTGGGGAACATGTGCATGGGATAACAATGCTCTTCAAACTGCGCTTCAATTTTATAACATTTGAAAACGTATCTAGGGTTAAGCACAGACATCTAATCAAATATAAAGAACCCTGACCTGGAAAATGTTCAACTGATAATAGCTATCGCTGAAGCTCAAACTTGTATCTATCCCATTAGCAACACCAATAACAAAACAAAAAAGTTAAAATTGAACATTAAACTTGGAAAAAAAGGGATCGTAATTATTAGATTTGTACTGAAATATTTTCGCCAACACGATGGTTTCCTGATCTGAACCTTGAACAACAAAACCTTGATTTATCGCTTCACAATACAAGGGAAGGGAATGGAAATAAAGTGATAAAAATTGACACGGGGTGGCTCAATAGACAACAGGAAGTAAATTAGATACGATTTTTTTTTGTTTTTTTTTGTAAAAAGTGTGAAAAATTGAAAGTGTTATATTTTTCCTCAAAAATAAATGTTTGCTTCCATTTAAAAATTTTATAAGAAATTTAATAAAGACTATTGTCTGGAAAATTACAGCAATGTATTTGGGCCATGAAATTGGCGTTTATCCATGTGTTCTATATTTCGTGAGATATCAATTTTTCTGTATCTTTTAAAAATATTTCAAAACCATAAACCGGGTTGATTATTTTCTCCAAAACAATTTCTAATATTAAAAATAGGTCTCATGTTTCGCTTCACAAAATCAAACAAACAAACCAAAACAACAAAACCAAACGAACACTGCAAGAGAAACAAAAACTAACGCAATTTGTCCTAAATACCAACCAACATTTAAAACAAGGCTATCCCGTATATACACTCATGTAAAAACTAAACTAACACAAAAAAGTTTTTTAAAAAAACTAGGTCGTATTTCATCATTTTACAATTATCTGACCAAATAAATAACAGGTTCTAAAAAAAACTAAATTCTAGAGCACTTTTATTTTCCATTTAATTCATTGAAATTCCACCACAAAATCCCATCAAATGCAGAACCCAAAATGTGATAACTGCAATACAATATTACCATAGCAAAACCATTAGTAACCAAACCAGGTAGTCTAATCTAGTGGAAACTACTAATTGACTGAAATATATTATCCAGCTTAACAAAACTGAAAAATTAATATGATAAAAAGCTATCTTAAATAGAAAAACCATAGCCACAATGCTAAAATGAATGAATAACAAACAATCTAAGAAACGTATGTTAATGTAGCTCTGCAAATAATAAATTTATTAATCTTTGTACCCAATTAAACTACCACCACGTTTCCGTACATGGTAGTTTGCTTCCAGCAAAGTAAACATATATATTTATTTAATAATGACACGATTTATCCATTACTCCACAAGTGTTTCTATTTTTCATGAAGGCAATGCAAGAAATAATTAAAACTACTTACAAATTCTTTACTATTGCAGATGATTAGTTTTACTCATCCAAGTAAATCTTTGCGACGAATTTATACCATAATACACTCAGTTGTTGAAGTCAAAATACAATAAAATGTATTTACACATTTAAACATATACACCCGGTCTGCCGTGCCTATTTTGCACATTTAATCATACAATTTTTTAAAAAACCTGTAGGTCGTATCCCTTTTAATTGTGCGCGGGGGCTATTTAAATCGTAGTAACGTTTGCGATACCTTTCTACGTCTCTAATTGCGCACCCATGCAGTTTTTTAAATCCCCGCACGCAATTGGAGACCCGCGGACAATTAGAAGATGTACAGTGCTTGCACCTTTACAACCGCCTTTTTCGGCCACGTTGTACAATCCAATAAATTTATCTGCATTCTTACAGATTTATAAGAAATTCCTAAGAATTCTTAAATTTTTACTACATTTTTATATCAAATATCCATAACCACCACCAGCATAAAACTATCCTTGATAAACAAAAATAAAATAAAACAAAAATGTCATACCTAAATCTATTCCACAATTTGCTAACACCATTCTTAGGCTTTACTGAAGTTAGTACCAAGTGATGAGTAATTGGTGTAACTGCAGTAGCTGTTGTTTCAGATATCACAGCTGGTTCCGGAGTGACTATACATGTAGTTATTCCAACAGCAGTCATTTTTATTTTTCCAAAATTACTCTGCCATTAGATGAGCACAATTGTTTAAAATCCCACCAAACAATTTGTGTGTGTGTAATTTACAACATTCTTTTTTGGACGAACCAATTCTTGCATAACAAACCTCAGGTTTAAATTCTCAATATTTGTTGTTCGAGTCGAGTCATATTTAACACCATATCCACTTTCACCAACACAAGAACACCATCATCATCTTCAAACTGCAAGCCAGTAAATGCAGGTGACGAGCCGAAACACAAAGCAGAAGTATAAAAATATCCCAATGTTGTTTGTTGCACTCTCAGCTCAGCAGACTAGTTCTCCTGAGGTCACACTGCACTTGAGCTGCATGAAAACGAGGCTAGGACAAAAATGAAGTTCTAACCAGAGGGCAAAAATGTAAATAAATAAAAAAAATGAACAGTGAATGCACAAGGCATCAGACCAGGACCTCAAATTGAAATAGTGTCCTTTTGACCAGGATATGTGTGTTTCGCATTCTTCACCGATGTTCAGACATGACATCATAGCCACTTAGCATCCCATATGTTTGCTTAACGGTCCTTTCTATTTTCCAATTCGTTGCACAATCCCAATGTATTTTAAGAATGCATTATTTCGCTATTGTTTTTTTTTGTGAATTTATTTTCTTAATTATAGCGTTTTTAAGTTGGCGAATAGAATTCTTCTAAATTTTTAATTACCTAATCTGATGTTCATCAAGGCCATGTACATATAAATGCAATTCATTGCAGCCACCTGCAAATTATTCATTTAATTTCTATAATTAACCTAAATTATACTGAAAAAAACTAACCATTACCACTCTTGTTTGTACATTATAGGAGAAAGTGTTGTACAAAAACAAAACAACCCCAGACTTCCATTAAAAGTACAATTAACACATAAAATAGAATCATAATGATAGAAACAAACAAAATAAATTCACATTGGGTCATTAAATCTTCCAAAAAAAACCATAAACTGTATTACATTCGAGTAAATTGATACCGCAACTCGAAAAATACACTCAACCCTTGCTTTACGGCCTAGATAGGTTCCGGAAAAGTTGGCTGTAAAGCGAAATGCTGTATAATGAATCAGGGGCAATTTCCCCTGATTTGTTATGGAATTTCCCGATTTTTGGCCGTATATCGAAAATATTAGGCCGTAAATACAAATTTAGCCATATTGGCACAAGGCGGTTATGACGAAAAGCCGTATAAAGAGCGGCCGTATAGCGAGGGTTGAGTGTATTAGAAAAGGAAAATTCGTAATTGTCGCATAAGTAAAAAATAAAGTTGTTTTTATTGAAATTAATTTCTTGCCTATTTGTACAGCATTCATTGTTTTCTCTTACAAACATCTCCAGCTTCAACCATCATGTCTCATTTAAATTCATTTGCATGTCAGATTTCAAGGTGACTCGGAATTTTCCACTGTCATCACTTACGTATTCTATCAATATGAATGTCTGAAACGTTTTCACATTAAACGTAATTTAGATGAAGAAAAGCTAATATGGTAATTTGATGAGCATGTAACTTAGCAACTAAGCATAAACAATGCAAATAAAAAGGTCAATATTCCAACCACTAATTTAAAAAGGTAAAAACCTTCTTATGCTAGTGTTCACAAGAAAATACTAAGCGCATTCCTAAAGTAATTTAGACAAAACAGCAATGCCGCCCCGTGGTAACAGGTGCCTTTGTTCAAAGTGAGTGAAATTTCAGCACCAAAAAATTTACTATTGTTTTGAAATGTTGCCCTCGTAATCAAGCGCCTTTGTGCAGAGCACAACCTGCACATCCATATTCTGGGGGCCTCCTTCCCAGCATTCTAAACAACATATTTAAACTGCTTGCGTCGATCTAACTTGAAAAATGGCCAGTAGCGGATTTTACACCATTTGGGGCCCTTGGCTTGGCTCTAAAATAATCGGGAGCCACTACAGTGGTGGGATTCAAAAATTTGTACAACCAGCTTCACCAACCTGCTGACTCTTTTTGGCCGCGAAAGTGCAGAGAAGATGGAGTCTAATATTCAAATACCGACACCGGCAATCAATTTTTTAGCTCATTTCCGGTCGATTTGGCATGTTTCCGGCTCTTTTTAATTGTTGGCTGATTTTGGCCATTTTAGCTTGCGGCAAAAATTAAAAAGTGCCAGAAACATTCCAAATCGATTGCCGGTGTCGGAATTTGCATATCTGGTACCGGTGCAAAGATATGAGCGACAAACCGATTTTTTACGCCTAAAAAGTGCCTGGGAAACCTCGGTTTATGGCCCATCTCTCTGCATCGGTGCCAGATATGCAAATTCCGACACCAGCAATCGATGTCGTCCCCCTCCCCAAGAAAATTTGTGTACATGGGTTAGGTGAGCTTTAAGTTAGGCTAAGTGAGATAGGTCATTTAAGTGCAGTTGATGCTTATGGTATTCAATGAGTGAGTTGGGCTTTGACGAAATACTTACAATCAATTTTGTAAATTCTTTGGCTTTTTATCAAGAGCGTTTTCAAGCAGTGATTTCAATTCAAATGTTTGGTTCAGACTGAATCTTTTTTTAAAGAAAATTTCTCACTCCACCTATAGCCCATGCAGGTTTGCACCCTAATCTGCCATGGCTACTTCCTAAATTACACACATGGTATAATAATAATAAATTTAGATTATTTTAATTTTGTCAAAAATTTCAAAAATGTCCTGAGACCTTGAAACGAATTTGCATTAAATGCTGAACTAAATTTAATAAGGAAAATAACCTCAACTAGAACAAATAAATAAAGCGTTCAATAGTAGCAGGTAGAATGCCATTTGTCACGCTTCATGGTTGATGAAAGAAAGACGTAAATATTACCATAAAAATCAACGCAAACAAAATTGTTTACTTCAACTTATTATAATTATTTAATTGCTTCTGAATCAGCTCAATGATATTCCTAATCCCGTGATAAAAATCACCTTTGTAAGAGACTTAAAGGAAGCTTTAAAGTAAAATTGTAGTGAAAGAAAGCAAGAATTAATAAAATGAAAGTTTAACTCGTAAAAAGTGGTTTTAATTGTCGATTTAGAATAAAAATAGCAATTACGAGTGCTTCCAATTTGAGCGAACAATTTTGTTACGTCGGTCCTTTTAAAACAGAAGGGCCGTCGTTAAAAATGTTAATTCGTAAATTAAATTGCATCAAAAGTTGGCGACGGGTTTATAAATTATAAATTACAATTCTCGCAACTTTGCAAACAGAACAAAAATCCCTTTCAACAATTTGCAAGTGAAATTACAACGTGATGAGTGAGTGGATTTCATTCCAGCATTTCGCGTCTCGAAAATGTCCAACATCATAAAAGCACCGGTTTTTAAATCCAGCGTAAAGAATGAAGCGACCATTTCCGCTCACTAAACTTTAAAGTGGAGCCCAGTATACAATTTCACCTATTTTGCATTTTTAAAATTTTCTTTGGCTTTAAGACGATTTCGAGGGAGGAAACCAGTCTGTCAGTTTAATGCCAGAAAGAAATTTTTTATTTTTTATTTTTTATTATGCTTACTGTATGTAAATCTGTCACTTTACTCATTTAACTTGTAGTAGCGCCTCTGAACACAGAAAAAGAGCAAAATACAAGTGCCATCTAATGTCGAAATTAAAAACTAGCAAGCTTCAAGGCAGTAGCTACTGTACATTCGAAAAGTCAGTTTTGCTGATTAAAAATCACTCCAATGTACCAATTACCTTTCTTTCTGCCTTCTAGAAATGACTTGTGCGTGTGCGCATGGTTCCTTAGTTTATGCACTAGACTGGCAACAATGTGGATGGTTGCTGAGGAAGGCTAGTTTCAATGCCCTCAAATTTCTTGTGAAAGCAACGTGACACGACAGTGAATTTGCATAAAAGTTCAAACAATTAAACTTGCAAAATTGGCGCTGCTATTCACTTGCTACGAGCGAATTGTCGCTCGTAAATAGAAATGGTATTCGCAGCTTGTCGTGAAAGAAAACTACAATCTGCACCCGGTATCTTGATGCCAAACTCAAACACTAAGTTCCAATTTTCGCACAGGAAAACACACAAGCCTACATTTTTTATTGCACACAACTGAATTGCATAACCATTAAAAGCTGAACTTGCTGGAATCTCTATTGTGTTGAAAGCAAGAAACAACATTGCAAAAAGCAAGCAAGCAAAAGCTTTCTTTGTGCTTTTGCTTGCTAGTGTGAAGCAGCCTGTTGAGCCAGCCTTTTATTTCTAAAAATCGTGTATTTGTTGCTTTTGTGTGTGCGCAGACAAGGATTTTTCAGTTTGGTTTTGGAATCAAGATATTGTGTGTGAGCACAAAATACAAATGTCCAGTAAATGCTCTATTGAGAGAACCTAGATTTCCTCTACAATTCAGATATTGAATTCGATCGGTTTGGTCAATTTAAACATTTATTTTAGTATGCGCATTCATACATGTTAAATTTGACATTTAGACTGGTTTAAGAAACATAAACCAGTTTAAATTACTTTATGAATGCACCTACTGCTCTTGATCAACTTAAACATTTATTTTAGTCATTTCGTTCAATTTAGATATTGAATTTAGTCGTTTGGTCAATTTAGACCCATGTTGTAAAGAATGCCGCATTCAATGAGACCACACACGGTAAGTCATTCTGGAACAATGTAATCCTTTTCCAAATCTCCTCTACCTTTCATAGGTCTAATCCATTTAAAGTTTTATTGTAAACTCCAATGGGATATAACCATTTAAAGACTCATTTAAATTTCCTACCATTACATTTTAATTTTCAACATTACTTCGCTCAAGTTTCAACACGCAAAATATAAACCTAACTTAACCCTAACCCTAGTGCCGTCTGTTTGTTTTATTTCCACCAATTGATTACGTGCAGCAAACAAATCCCCGTTGTGCTGCCACATTGGCGCAATCATTAAAGAGAAAGTTCACCTGGAATAAAAAGTTATAACTTTATCAAGGCTCCTAAACTCGCTCTTAACTGTCAAATTCTATTAACCACATCCACTGCTCATTCTAAATTTGTTTATGAAAAACTGAACCATTAATCATGTACATCTTAGCCCCTAAAGGATCATTATATCAACAAATATTTCCTTTTAACACCTGCTTTAGCAAACAACTTGGTAACTTAATTAATTCATCGGTGGAAAATAACTTCCTGAGACATGTGTAGGTTTGTTTTGTTGTTTCTGTTCCATGTTACGACTCTTTCGTAAAGAGTACACAACATACCGTATTTAAACCAATCTACAAAAAAAACATCAAATTAAAAATCAAAAAATAAAACAACTCGCCTGTACCCATATCCATGCACAGCAGCGTAGAGCGGATTCAATGCCAAGTATGGCGGTTCTTCTGGCGTCTCGGATAGGGAACGCAACTCCATGGGCACCGCCACCTACGAGGGGCACCATAGGATAAAATCCAACAACCAACCGTAAGAACAGTGAGAGAAAAACAGGAAAAGCAGAAGCAGACTTAGAGAAAAGCATACAAAATCTCAAAGAGGAAAAATTGATGACAAACTGAGGACAAATCATTTATTTTTTGAAATTTTCCACTATATATATTTAAACATTTTCTTTTTAACCAATCAATGTTACCGTTAGAAATATCTTACACTTTTCATCCCTTTAATACACCCTTTAAACACGAAAAATTCAATAATGAGCATTTTCTTTGTCACAGTGCAGACTTGTAACGTCAAAAGCTACAAAATTTAACATTTTCGGCGTGTTCTGATAACAAACATTGAAAACTTCAAAAAACCCAAACAAAACTTTTCACCACCAACGTCAGACAATTGCCATACAATTTCTTACTCACTCACTGCCACCTTCAAAACTCCCACCAGAGACAATTCAAAAATTCCTTTTTTTAAATGTTTATCTGCAATAAAACAAGACAGCCCTGTAACTATTACTAAAAAACAAGTGTTCAATTATCTAACTAGACATTTGCTTTTAATTTTTGGAATAGAGGTATGTCAAGCACATACCTTTAATTCCCTTTTTTCCCTAAGATTACGGTACTACAGCACGAACTGCTGCTTGTATTGGCATATTCCCACCAACAAATTATGTAGCAGAATTTCGCTCGATATTTTCTCTAAAACTAAATTTACCACCACACAAATCAAATTTAATTAGTACTGTACCTAAAACCACTCAGTGCACAAAGTGTTAATTAATTTTTTAATTAGAGGTGAAGCAAAACAAACAAATAAAACGAATAATCCAAATTGCACGCTAAATCAAATTAAATTTAATAAAATTTAATTTACCTCGTATTTTAACAGGTGTGTCCATAGCATTATAATCCAAATATACATTTCTTAGACTTGAAAATAAACATAAAATGTCACACCCACAGTCGGCCAAGAGGATTAAACTAGATCATGTTAGTTCCCCCACGACACAGTGCAGTAATCTTCCATTTTTTTAAATGACGATGACGATGACTGTCGAGATCAGAGATTTGAGGTAGTTTGCTGAAAGGCGAGTACTTTTTGGTTAGACGTGTAAAAAAAAAAATCAATACTGCAAAAAAAAAAAAAAAAAAAAAAAAAAACCCACAATTCTTTTGAAATACACAAACGTTTACTGCATTCCAAAATAGAATCCCAATAGAAACGTTTACAATGTGTCTTTTATTGCAAACTGATGTACCAGGTGTGAATCAGCTCAATTTTTGGTCAATTTTTTTTTGTTTCAGGATAAAGATGAGCGCATTTATCTCGAATACGTGCGAATGTTTGTGCATAACCAGTTATTTTCTCTTCCAAAATGTGACAAAATGAAAAATTGTGATTCATTGCGTGTTGTTTTCCCAGCTGTAAACACGCATATTGATTCAACTAACCCTTCAACGCCTGTTACGTCCACTCCGATCAAAAAGGACAACTGTCCGGAGCTAGATTCGTGCTGAGTTTATGGCGATCCGAATGCCCTCAACTCAATTGGCCAGACTCATCCGGCAATACACTCGAATCGGATCGGTTACAACGAAAATTCGCGGTTTGCCATTCATACGAGCACTCCATGTAACCGCTTCTCGTTGTAATGAATTTTCCTTAGAACGAGGTCATTTTCCGCCCCAACGTCAGCTCCTGCTATAAATTTAAATCCCGCCAAATCAAGTGCACACGTACAAGAATAAAAAACGGCAATAAAAACTTCACACAATTTTTGCCAAGTCATTGTTAAGTCTTAAGCAAGTGCTAACCGTCCAAAAAGTGTAAAAATCCATATACTTTACGTCACCCATAGTCTTGGCAATTTTCTTTTACTAGTTTGCATTGGCCTCTTCCTTTGAACTGCACGTTGGCAGCAAATTCTGCACTTGGACACAATAGGTTGCGTTATCAGTACGAAAAGCTGTCAGAAAACTTGTAAGGCACCACAAGCGTTTCAAGATAATTCAGACTGAGTGCTACGCTGATGTTGTAACGAGTTTTATCTCTCTTGCAGACTCACCTAACACGTACGTCTCACTTTAAGCCATTTCCTATTGATTATATGTCCAAATCCAACCGCACAATGGACTGTATAAGACCAAAATGGATTGTGCGAATATTCGAAAATCGAATGGGTCAAAATAACTTTTTCAATTACCTTCGGATTTAATGGTTGACACAAAATATTGCTACGTCAGTAACTAAAACATTCGCAAAATTCAAAAAAAGACATTAAAAATGTTGATAAATTACTGGAGCACATGTAAGAGATAAGATCATCTTGCAAAGGTTAATCGATCCATTATATCGTATGATGAATCTACCATTTTTCAATATTCTTTGAAGAGTATAGCACTCAGATTATTCTCTTCAAAATTCACCAAGTACCGTATTACCTCGCTTTAAGCTGCATGCCGTTAGTACCAACTTTGGAATTCTCAGGTACAAACCTGCCAGTAAAAAACGGGTTTTACCAGCATTCCGTTCAAACTCACAGTATAGCGACATACAGCTTAAAGCAGAGTAATAAGATAAATACCGTATCATTTTTTACGAGAAAAATCTACAGTGTATGTTATGAACTTCTGAGTTGTTAAAACAGCGTCAATGCGCCAATTTTGAACAATAAGTAGCAAAATTCTGTCCACATTTTTTTCAAAATTGGCATATTGGCATATAGTCCAATTTTAGTCGTAGTGGGCATGCGCACAAACATTTAAGCATCAAATATTTAAATGCAATTTTAAGGACGCTTTTCGAATGCAGCTACAGTAAGATAGTCCCTGTGATTACATTTTGGGCTTATGTGAGTTTGCACACTTTCCACCATCTTGAGTGCCCAACATTGATACCGACGCTAGTATCTAAAAGCTCTCAAAACTTGACATTTGCACAGATGTTTTCGCGGACAAGTTTACACAGACTTTGTATGTCAATACTTTTCAAATCCAGTTCCCATTTTTTAAATTCTATCTATGGCATTTTGCTACTGCTTTTCATGACAGCCTAACAAAACTCAGGCTACTTAGACTAAAAGTTTTGCCAATTCAAAATCATTTTTGAGTTGAATTGACACGGCCAAAATTGTTGGAAAAATGATGTAGAAACTTGTTGTTTGCTTTCTGCACAGCTTTAAGACACTGGAACATGTATGTGCGCAGAAAGATACCGTATAACGCGCGGGGTAAAATTAAAAATTGCAAATAACGCGCGGACCTCGTATAGCGCGCAGGACTAATGTCACGTTTC